>JASANG010000243.1:0-124922 GCA_030248215.1 Enoplolaimus lenunculus
GTCCGGCCTTTGTGTCGGAGTTGTACAAGTGTGAGATGGCAAGGATGGGGACAAGGCTCGCCTATAGTACGCCATATCACCATCAGGCGAACGGGTTAATCGAAAGCTGGAATCAGACTTTGATAAAAATTCTGAAAACAATGGTGGAACTCCGAGTTAAGACCTGGGACGATTATTTAGGAGCGGCGTTATTCGTGTATAGGACGACGATACATTTGTCCACGGGGCAAACGCCGTTTTTCTTAATGTATGGTAGGGATCCGGACTTACCGGGAAAAAACCGATATATGGCACCAATAACTGAGGCGTCGGATCCGGTTGGAGCAAGAGTGCATGGCTTAATGGACCAGTTAACACAGGGCTGGAACGTGACAGCCAAGCAGATCCAACGGGCACAAGGACAGTACAAGTCGCACTATGACAGACGGGCAAGTAGACGGGATTTTACGGTTGGGGATATAGTGATAATGAAAAACCGGGTAAAGTTATCGGGTAAAAGGCTAGCAAATAAGTTTCATCCGGAATTCGAAAGATTATTTCGGGTTCGGGCTATAGAGGGTCCCAATTTGAAATTGCAATATTTGGGATCGCCGTCCAAAGGAGAGACCTGGTATAATAAAACCTTGGTCAAACACTTTGGAGGGTCGGTGGAAGATTATTTGCAGTATGAACGGAGACTCCGGCCGCAAATAACGGAAAAAGCGGCGGATGATGCCACATGTGGGGTATGCAAAGGCGCATACGTCACAGATGTGGACAGTGATTTGGAAATAGACTGGATTCAGTGTGATCTATGCTTGGAGTGGTACCATTTTGTGTGCGTGGGGTTGGAAGCGGAACCCCCCCCCCCAGCAACTTTGGTACTGCCCGTCCCGCTCCGTAGTCATAGAAGCACCGGCCTGACTATATGGCATTCAATAGTTAAACGGTTTAGGGATTTTTCTTTTTATAGAATATTATCTACTAATACCTTAACTATCAAAAGCTTTAATTCAATCCAGTATTACCAAATACAAAAAGTATTATTTTATTGCACGGATTTTGTTCAAGGAATTCAAATCGGTGTTGAAAGACGGAGGATAATACGGGTTGGCGTCGATTTCGAACAAGATTCAGTTGGCGTCAATGGCGAAAATGATGGAAACAGGCAAAAGGGGCACGGGAGAAGCAAAATAATGCCTCCGGTGCAATCAAAGTTGAAATCTCCGGTGACGAGGGACGTATCGCCGTCGTCACCATTATGGAGATCAAGACACCCCTGTCATTCGTTAGAGTTTTGGGTGTCTAATATTCCTTTAGGCAGGGAATGGGGCAAACCTAGGTTTGTCGCAATAGTGTCAAATCAGAAACAGGCGGAAATAGCGGTCCGAATAATAGACTCGTCCAGGACAAATATTTTGTCGTGTGATATCGAAGGAGTCTCTTGGGATGAGAAACGAGGTAATAAGTATAGGGTAGCTTTAGAGCAATACAGGGTAGACCCTTGTGCACATTTGCATCCGTCTACGCTGAATATATTTCCAGGTGTGGTCCACGAGTACATAGAAGATGACTGGTTGGCAGGTCCGAAAGACAAGAAGTACCGGAATCATATTCGCACGCTTCAGATCGGAACGACGGAGGGTGCGGTCTTCTTGGTGGACATTCAAGCATTCTGTGACAAGGTGCCGGAGCAGATCTACGATCTGCTGCGGAAGGAATGTAAGATCAAGGTATGGTGGAATAAAAAGGCGGATAAGATTATGTGGGAGGCAGGATTAAAACAGGCGTTTCCAGCGGATTCTCAGACGGTGGATTTACAACGAGTGCATGACGGGTTGTTTCAGTCGAGTAGCCTGCGAGAGACCTTGAAACACTTCTTTGGCGTAGATAAGGGGGAAACCCCACATACGCCAAAGTGGTTAGGTCTGTTGCGCCGCAATACGGCTAAGGGCACTCCTAAAACGGATAAGGCGGATAAAGAATTTTTGCAGTTTATACATTATGCTAGCCTGGATGTAATGCTAGCGGATGTGGCAGCGGCGATGATAACGCGGCAATTTAAGCATGTGGTAGAGCGAGATAGACCGCCAGTAGTATTCGAGCTGTACCAAAAGCTGGAGTCATTTGGTGATATGTCCAAGGTGAGCCTAACGGTAGGTATTGGTCGCAATGCGGCGTCACGGTGAGCGCTCAGGGACTATCAGGATGCGGAATCAGAGTATTTACGGTTATTTGAAGAGGCATTTAGGCAAATAGAAGGCGAGCGGCATCCGAAACGAGTCTCGGTCTTTCAATTATTTAGAGGAAGGACGGAGCCAATAGACGTTTCGATACCGGATAATAGTCAAAGGATTGAGTTGTTATGGCCTCAGGAGACGGAAATATTAGAAAGGGTACAGAGGTGCACGGCGGAAATCGCGGTGCGAAAATTAGAGGAGGATGAGCCGGAAAAATGGTCTGAATGGTGTAGAAGGATGGTGCGTTGGGTACCGTTGCAACCGGAAGCGGTCAAAGAGACGGCGAAGGAGGAACAAAAGAGGCGGCAATATTTTGTCCCGGCGCAACGCGGGGAGGAGGAATGGGAACCGATCTACAATCCGCCGTCAGTATCGTCGAGGGAACTGCCGTATGAAAAGGCGTTCGCGGGTCCTGACAAGGCAACGGTACTTACGAGCAGAGGTGAGGTAGTTCCGGAGGAAGAGACAAGGCAATGGTGGGAAGAGATGTACGAAACAGTTATGCAAGGGAACGGCGGTTCGACACGGCCGAAAACAACGGACGACATTCAAATCTCGTTCGCTTCGGTGGCCCAGCCGGGAGGACAAGAGTTGATGTCGGATATTAGGAAGGGTAAGTCAATGGTCGTGAGGACACCGGCTTTGTGCGTAGATCTGGAGGCAGAGGAAGCTCGATTAGCGCAAAGGCGGAAACAGAGAGTGACGTCGGATTCTAGCAGGGGCGCAACGGAAGTCGAGGCGTCGGAAGCAGAACCGGCGTCATCAGAGGCAGGACCATCGAGCCCGTCGAGTAGCAGGGGAGCGTCCACGGGGACATCGCCTGCGGAGAAAGTGGACGGGAAAAAGAAAGTGAAAAAGCGGAGAGGACCGAGTGACGGAGTAATGGAAGCATTGGGCCCGGCGATGAGCGGGGTCAGATTGTCGGCAACGAGTGAGGAGGAGCCTATGGAAGCGTCGGTTACGACACAAGTAACGGGCCAAACCGGAGCGGTAGCGGAAACAGAGGCGAGTCAGGGAGAGCCGGTTGCGGAGAACGTAACGGGCGGAGGCGAATTAGAAGTAGTAGAGGAAATGGAAGAAGGAAGTGCTCGCCACGACGACTTAGTGGTGGTGGAGGAAGCCGCGGGGTCAGAGACTCCGGGGAGTGGCGGTGCAAGTAACCCAGGAATAGGTGAAACACCGAAGAAAGGAAATGGTAAAGGAAAGGGGAAACAAGCAAGAGAGCAAGGAGAGAGCAGCGGAAGCGCGATAGTTCGGGCGCCGGTTACACCAACGGGATATAAGTGGAACGTGCTAGATTTCGAAGCATATCAAAGGGGGCAGGTTCCACAGTTGCCAGTAGAAACGAGGTCGACGGCGGAAGGGTCACCGTTCCTGGAGCCGGAGACGAGACCACCGCCGCCCAACCCACTGCCAAAAGGGTTTCATTTGGCGGAGATGGTCCCGTCCCCACCTTCAGCGAGCGACCCTATGATGGAATATCGGCCTATGCTGAACCTGGAAGAGGCGATAAAACGGGATATCGAGGAAAGGCAACAAGGGGATATGGCAACGGTAGAGGCACTGCGAGCCGGCGTGAGGGCGATGTACCCACCAGGCGGATTCGGAGTGCCGGAAATAGAGAACGCGTACGCGGCAGTGACGGCGAGAATACGCGATGTAGAACAGAATTGGACGCAAAGGAAAGAGGCGGATTTAGAAACGATGAAGCTGGCGCGTAAATTACGGGAATACCAGGAGTTTACGACGAAAGCTATGAGGGATCTAATGGGTTACGCGGAGTGCTTGTCACGAGAAAGGAGCCGGGTAACTCATTTGGAGCGCGTGCAGGCCACAGCTGTAGATCAGCGGCAGCGGGCGCATGAACATGTATCCGGGGCAGAGGATTTAGTAAGGCGGACCGAGGAAAGGTTGAAGGAAAGGGAGAAGGAAAACAAGGATACGGAGACAAAATTGAAAAAGGCGATGGACGAAATTATGACGTTGCTGGGCGAGAAACGGCAGTTAGAAACTCAACTGCGAGAGCCGAGCAAGGTCCGGAAGCAAGGAAACGGGAAACTTAAGGAAGCGGAGGAGAAGGAATCGGAGTCGTCGTCAGAGGAGGACACGGTACAACGGAAGGGAGTGCTGAAAAGGCAGAGGTCGGCGACACCGGGCAGGGTACCAAAGGTGGTACGCTTGGAAGTTGGTTCAGGAGAGGAATCGGCGGGAGCGACGGCTGTAAAAGTGGTCGAGCCGAAAGCAATAAGAGAGCCGAAGGCGGTGGGAACAACAAAACAGCGGACCGCGGCGGCAGTAGGGGCGAAATCCCCAGCGCGGCGGAGTAGACCGAGAGATCCGGCGTGGAGGGTACCGAAAATAGGTAGAGGTATCGTCGCATTCCCGGATATGGGCATCGTAACGGTACAACACTTCTTACCATTGTATAAAAGAGGGTACCACTTCCGGTTGCACGCGGATTACTTCCAGGCAAATGAGTGTCTGCCGAAGCCGGATTTAGGGCTACCGGGAGAAATATTGGAGAAGCTAGCGTCCCATTGGGCGGTAGCGGCTTTGAGAGCCTACGAGTTTTACCTGCATAGGGAGGCGTCGATCGATGAATGGATGGAATGCCTCAACTACGCGGAGCGAGATCTGGCGGCATGCGTATTCCGGATGCTGGATATAGTGCCAGAAACGTATAAGGAGCTGATGAGATGGTTCGCGCGGATAGTCAGAGAAGTGGCAACCCGGGCGATAACGGCGCCGAACACATGGTTCGGCAGGGCTCCGCCGGATTTTTTCCTACCGCTATCGTCTCATGTGATTATGCAATTATTCGACAAATCACAAGACGAAGGGGTGAAACGGATCGGGACGTTGGTCACAGCTCGGGCATACCAGAATCAACGGTATTGGAAAGCGAGGCGGAGTTTCGAGAAGGACAATCTATGGGCAATGCGCGCGACCAATCCTAAAGATCGGGCGGATAGGAAAGAGCGGTTGCGCGGGTTGCAAGCGGAGATGACTCGGGAAAAGGAGAGGCAGTTTACGTTTGAAACGGTGAAGGCGGTGGCAAGGTTGTTTGAGTATTTCAACAAGACCTTTGCATACCCGGCGGGTAGAAAGGAAACGGAACTGCCAGAATTGACGTTACCGGAGGTCACTCGGCGATCCATGTCAAATATGGTAGAGAATTTTACGAGGAAGGAAACGGAGGAACTGAGAAGGATCGCGGATGCGAATAGGCAGGCGCTGGAAATTTGTCGGGGCTACATGTCAAGTGAGCGACGGGTAGCGCCGAGCGCCGAGCCGATGGATATACAGGAGCAGGAGTAGCCGCAGCCGAGCACGAGTGGGAAGCCGACACAGGCGGAAGCTCAAGCTCTGGCTGGGGCAACGGAGACGGTGGCACGACAGGCACAACCCGAAATTACTAGGGAGCCTGTGGTGAGAATGACACGAATAGAAACGGAAACAGAAGGGGCGCGGCAAGTGACTCAGCCGGCGCGAGAATCTGCGGCAAGCACGGTGGAAGGATGTGACGGGAAAGCGTAAAGGAAAAGGTAAAGCTAAAGCAACGGCTTGGGAATCCGGTACGGAGACACCACAGTCGAGTGTGGGCGCGGGGGAAAAATTAATGTCTCCCCGGCGATCTCCGAGGATGCAGCAGCAGGAAGGAAAGTCGCGAGAGGAATTCTGGAAACATTTGCAGCAGTTGGCGGTGCCACCACCGGAACCACCACCGGCTCCAACTCCGGCGCCACCAGTCGTGTCGCGGGATCCAGGAAAGGACGAGCAGCCGCCGGCACCGGGGTATATTCGGGTGCGAAATGCGGCAGGTGAGTGGAAATGGAGATTTGATCCAAAGACGCACAGGGCAGCTTCGCAACGACGCGCCGCGGAAAGGGGCAAGGACCGAGGCTATGTGCGTCCGACGTCGGGATCAGCGTCGAGTAGGATTGGACCGAGACAGGCGAATCCGGTGTATGATTCGTCAGCCGTGTATGCTAGTACAGCAGCAGGGTCGTACGGTCCGGTTTCGGTGAGCCAGGGGAGGGGCGTTGGCCACCCGTGGAAACTCCAGCGGTACAGTATCAGATTCGGCAGGTACCGGTGGAGCAGTATCAGGCGACGGTTGGCGGCTATGCGGTTCAGCCACAAGTTGAGCAGTATCCGGCAACGGTTAGTGGGTATGTGGCTCAGCCACAGGTTGAGCAGTACTTAGGCACGGTGAGCGGATACGTGGTTCAGCCGCAGGTTGAACAGTATCCGGCCACGGTGAGCGGATATGTGACTCAATCGCAAGTTGAGCAATATCCGGGAACGGTTGGCGGCTATGTGGATCAATCGCGGGTTGGCGACGATCGACACTATTATCGGCGGCAAACGGAGACAGTGCGACAGGGGATCAGCGAGATTCGGCGTGCGGATCGACAGCAACAACAGCAATCGACGGCACAATCGCAGGATCGACGTTTCGTGTCGCAAGAAGAGGTGGATGCTTACTATGGACAGGCGCCGTCGATGCACAGCCGGCATTTCTAAATGAGTTTATTGAGGGTAGATGTACGGATCAGGGTCAGGGACGCTGGGATTGGAGAAGAAACGGGGTAATTATGGACGTTCGGGGTGCTGATTACGGTACGCTTGGATTCGTTGGATGGACGTTACTAGGGGTAGGGTGTGGACACGCTGTTATTCGGGGATGCTTACGGGTATTGGACGCAACGACGGATCGTCTTGGGTCGACTTCGGGTTATGCTAAAAAATAAAAAAGAAAATAAAAATTGTTGTTTTGTTATTGTTGTTGTTATTATCGTTGTTTTATATTGTTTGTTGTTTACGCTTTTTAGCGACGGCAAAAAAGGCAGTAAAATAGAGCCATAAAATTTGTTCGATGCCGGGGTCGGCATCTGTGCCGAAGGGGGGTTGTAGGTGGCTGTGCCACTCCTAAATATATTTCAACCTAAAAACTAAAACAAATCTAAAACCAAACCTAAATCCACACCTTAAGGGAGTCCCCGGCTCCGCCTAGTCTCTCTTAGAACCTAAGTTAGGCTTAGGCGTTGCTAAACGACGTAGAAAGTTATAAATCGATGCGTGGCGGCTGCGTCCGCAAGGTAATTGTTCTCAGGGCCTTGCGTGGCCATTTAATATATCTTTTCGTTGGCTTATTCTGGGAAATCGCATAGCTAGGGGCGGGGGGTGACATATTGATGTTGTTGTTGTGGTGTATCTATTGCTATGGCGAATATAAGTGTCCCTAAAGTGTCTGAGACACCCGGGACACTCAGATATATGCAAATCAGTTTAACATGGGGGCTGGGGTAGCCAGCCTCCATAATCATTATGGCTTTGGCAATCAACGAAATGCGGCGCATGTTTACTGTAAATTTCCTTAGCGATTGGTGAACGGAGTTAGTGTTATTTACGGAGTTGATTTGTATATTTGTACCGGGTGACTGAGACAGATAGGAGTTAACTGGAAATAGAGTCACGGTAGCTCAATGTGAGCACGGTGAAACCGGCATAAGCAGGGAATCGTCACGGAAGCGCATAGCGCATAGCCTTCGGGCAGTACCAGGGGAACTCGAGGATTACTTGGGGAAATGTGTTAAGGAGATACTTGCGATTATTTGGGATTTACTTGGGATAGGTCGATTCTAGCGGGGCTAGTTTCGGCTGTAGATACTTGGGAGTTACTTGGGGATTTTGCGGTTATTTGGGAATTTACGGAGAACTTGGGTTGTCACGTTAACGTTTGCATTTGTCTTGTACGGTGTGAGCTAGTGACTTAGTGGAACAACAGGGTTAAGGTTATCGTAGTGGACGTGCGGAAAGCACCTAACAAAGGAAGTTTCGGCACATTCGGAGATTAATAAGGTCGGCAGCATAAGCATTTTTACTCGTTTACTTGTGTACTCGGTACTTGTGCTTTACTGAATATAGCTTTGACGTGGTGTTGGGAGGGAGTAAAAGGAAAACGACTGCGTTTACTGAATCAGAGCGATATAAGCGTCATTGGAAACGGACCTGACCGCGGAGTTGGTGGTTTCAACCCTTAACCGAAACCACGAACTATTCACAGTTCGCACCACAATGTTAACGGGCCGAAACAAACATGTCAGAGATGTTAACACAGCGTGAAAACTACGTAAAATAAAACAAGCAGTACAACAGCAGAAATTTTAAATATACAAAAAACGTAAATCAGTCAAAGCGGCTTTAAGCAGATGGATTCTGCTTAGCAGCATTTTTTTGTTGCAGCAACGTTGGAACCGGTTGAATAGCGTCACCAGTGGGCGGCCGACCTCAGTTTGTCTGGCCAGAAACAACTACTTCAGATCGTTTTGCTGGAGGACAACGTGTCATGTCACTCACAGGTTATAACGCGTGCGCTTTGCTCACGCAACGTCCTAGAATATAGTTAGCTGCGCGGATTATGCAACTTTTGCGTAGACGGTGTAGCGAACATTTTCATACCGTCGATGTTTGCCTTGAATGTCCCACTCAACTGTACAATAGGTATCGAATGTCTGCTGTATAGATAGTTCACTTAAAATATGTTATTTTTCGCAAAATTTTAGGTTTCTTCATAATTTAGTTTTTCCTCAAAAATTTCGATTTCCCACCAAAATTTTAATTTCGTTCCTAAAATATGCATTTTCACGCCAAAATTTGATTTTGCCGCTAATATTTAACCCTTTCTCACATGAATATTTTCTATTTCCCCTGAGACCTACTTTTATTCTATGATTCGAACTCCAGTGACTGGATTGGGAGGCGGATACTATCACCACTCAGCTATAGGAGCTTGACGCTCGAGTCCAAGGGGGCTCTCACGTCTGGTGGTGATTTAGTGCTATGTATACGTGTTGCAATTGTTCAACACTGCGCGATATACATTCTTTAACCACTGCGCTGAGTTGCCTACGGGCAACTCAATGTGAGAAGGGGTTATACATAGTAAACTGAAAATTTTTCGCTTAACCCTTTCTCACATGAATATTTTCTATTTCCCCTGAGACCTACTTTTATGCTACGATTCGAACTCCAGTGACTGGAGTGGGAGGCGGATACCATCACCACTCAGCTATAGGAGCTTGACGCTCGAGCGCGAGAGGGCTCTCACGTTTTGTGGTTATTTAGTACTATGTATACGTGTTGCAATTGTTCAACACTGCACGATATACATTCTTTAACGTCTATACACTGCGCTGAGTTGCCTATGAGCAACTCAATGTGAGAAGGGGTTAAATTGTCCCGCTAAAATTTGAATGTTCCCGCTAAAATTTGAATGTTCCTGCCAAAATTTGAATGTTCCCGCTAAAATTTGAATGTTCCCGCTAAAATTTGAATGTTCCCGCCAAAATTTGAATGTTCCCGCTAAAATTTCAATTGTCCCGCTAAAATTTGAATGTTCCTGCCAAAATTCGAATGTCCCCGCTAAAATTTGAATTTTCCCAAAAAAATTTGAATTTCCCGTCAAAATTTAAGTTCTCCCGCCAAAATTTGAATTTTGCCGCTAAAATTTAAATTTTCCCGCTAAAAGTTGTATGTTCCCGCTAAAATTTGAATGTTCCCGCCAAAATGTAAATATTCCCGCCAAAATTTAAATGTTCCCGCCAAATTTGAATATTCCCGCATAAAATTTGAATTTCCCGACAAAATTTGAATTTCCCGCCGAAATTTAAGTTCTCCCGCCAAAATTTGAATTTTCCCACCCAAATTTAAATACTGCCGCCAAAATTTGAATTTTTTTGCAAATTTAAATTTATAACCAAAATTTAAGTTCTTCCGCCAAAATTTGAATATTCCCGCATAAAATTTGAATTTCCCGCTAAAATTCAAATTCTCCCGCCAAAATTCAAATTCTCCCGCCAAAATATCAATTTCCCGCCAAAATTTGAATTTCCCACCAAAATTTGAATACAAGCGCTAAAATTTGAATTTCCAGCTAAAATTCCATTTCTCCCGCCAAAATTTGACTTTTTACGTCAAAATTTGAATTTCCCGCCAAAACTTAAATTCTCCCACCAGAATTTAAATTCTCCAGCCAAAATTTGAATTTCCCGCCAAGACTTGGTTTTACCCTTAAAATTTGAATTTCCCGCCAAAATTTAAATTTCTTTCAAAAGTTGTTATTTCCCGCCTGATTTTAAGCCACCATCACAGCTTCAATTTCCTGCCAAATTAAAAAGTCCGCACACTGTTCGCGGATTATGAATTTGTCCGCAACACCGTTGCCGAAAATGGCTAAATGTCTATCAATTTGTGTCGCAAGTGGTGCGACAAAAATTGCTTTTAATAAACGTTATGGACTTGTATGCTGTCTGTTCAAAACGGTAGGGACATTGCATGTGCGGAGCGCATACTATCCGCAACCGATAACAATAACCCAATCAATTTAATTTTTCTTCTTTGGCTAATCGAGCGAGCAAAATTCCGTATTCCACTTTGGTTTTAGAATTTTGCTTCTGCAGCTTTTGCATTCAGCTCTATCATTTCATCCACGTTAGATTCTGCATCTGTAAGCCGAGTCTTTGGATTTACGGTACCATTGTCATAGGTTTCTAGTGTCAGGGCATAATTGGTGTGATTCAGTACATCGTAGTCTGACTCCAATTTCAGGGACTATATTGTACAAGTGGCAATACTATACTATTTCGAATGTTACACGTTTTATGGCCCATGTAAAGATCAGGGTCGGAACGTTTTTCTTTGGCACTAGAAAACAGTAAGCTTAAGCTTTAGACTAATTTTTCTGTTTGGCTTAGGCTTAGGCTTAGGAATCTGCTTGTAATGCTGTTTGCCAGTGTTCTTTTGGCCCATTTTGTTATGACAAAATTTAACACTCTGAAAGTTACAAACAAAATAACCACTTTATTGTTATGTTTCAATACGAAGTAGGTCAAAGGAATTGACAACGCCTGTATTCGAATCACTGACCTTGGACAACGCTCTTATACCAACTCAGCTACCGCGGCACTGCTTCTATGACTTGCGTTACCTATTATATGCGTTGTTTACTAGTATACTATGCTGTGTACTGCGTAGCTACAATGCAAAGTGTATCATGTGTTGAATTTATTCCAACATGATAAGCTTGATGTTCTTTGCAGTTTAAAATGCTTAAAAAATCTAATCGAAAAAACAACGCTAAAGTTGTCAGATAAGATTTAAAATGTTTTATGTTTTGAAATAGCACAATCGGCCAATGTATTGAACAGTGCCGAAACAGTAGCATATTAAACTTATTGCTAAACCTACGACTAATTTAAGCCTAAACCTAAGCGTAAAAAT
Source organism: Enoplolaimus lenunculus (assembly GCA_030248215.1). Classification (NCBI taxonomy): domain Eukaryota; kingdom Metazoa; phylum Nematoda; class Enoplea; order Enoplida; family Thoracostomopsidae; genus Enoplolaimus; species Enoplolaimus lenunculus. The sequence goes on from JASANG010000243.1 coordinate 11,505, forward strand.
GAGCTTAACACCTAAGCCTAAGCCTACACCTAAGCAAAAAATTAAGCTTAAACTAACTCTTCTGCAGTCCCGCAGAAAAACGTTCCTCCCCTAATCTTTACATGGGTAGACATCAGAGTGAAGTATATGGACCCTGAAGCGTCACCTGATACAGTGCCGCCGATGTAGTAGCATATATATGCTTTCACAACATATGCTTATAGTTGTTTGCGAATGAACAAACGAGAGAAAAATCATCACCACGCTACCTCGCTAAAGCAATAACGCTACAAAGGTTGTGAAATTTATATTTCGAGGCTATAAGTAGCTTTCATTCAAATTTTGAAATGCGTAACTTTGTAAAAAATTTTGAATTATGCTCAATGTTTATAAGACTACGTCAATTAGTCGCTGTAAAATGCTATCAAATGCGCAAATGAAACATATTTTCACACATGGGTTCAAAATATACACGCCGTCAACACTGCACAAAAATGGTGAGTCACATTTACTCTCTCTGAAATAGGCTCTACGGAACTACACAAACCGAGTCATATTCAACTCCGCCAGAGTCAAATCGACTCACTGGGTCGCAGGTTTGACTCTGGCGGAGTAGAGTTTGACTCAGTTTATGTAGTCCCGTAGAGACTATTTCGCCGAGAGTCAATTTGACTCACTATTTTTGTACAGTGAACATACATTATTAACAACGACATTCAAGTTACACCCTAACCCACGTTGTTAAATGTTGTAGCATTTATCATGGACGGGAATAGCCAGAATTTTGGAAACTACGTTTAGCGTTACGTTTTACAAAAATTTCAAAACGTAGGGCTTATTTTAACAAGGGAAAAGCTTCCTTAAAACCCCTGGGCTTAACAAAAGTCGGTTCTACAATCAACATATTTTGCGTTACACCGTTCGCATTTAGTAGATAATTCTGATAATTTTAATTGTTTTAAGTTCTACGCGTAAATTTTCATTTTTTATATCATTAACTTGTTACTCAAATTCAGTAAAATAGTTTACGTCAAACGCACAACCAAAGTATGACTATCGTTGTGTTGTTTGCCGGACGGAACTTCCTACACAACGGATTTAAGCATTAAAATTCAAAAATACAAACCGGAATATTGCTGTTTTATTAACTAAAAAAGAATATAAAAGTATCTGCAGATATTAGCACTCCTGTGTTGGTTTTTAGCTGATTTTTAAGCATTTTATGTTTAATTGTGCTTTAATTTTCAATATAAGAACGAAGTACCTATTTTTAGCTTAAACAGGTTCATAAGAAATGTTGTTGTACTGTATTGACCCGAATAAGAGGGGGGTAATAGAGGGGGTCCCCATTTTGAGTCCAAATCAATAGGAGTCTGTATCCCTAATAAGAGTCTATAAGCGGATTGAGTCCATAAACCCAAATTAGAGTCCATAAATGTCAATTATCCTAATCTCCAGGACCAAATAAGGTTGAGTTCGAAACTTTACAGCGTACTTAAATTTTGAAAGTACATTCCTTAGTATAATCTTGCATTATCGTTCAAGCTATTGACACAAGACAAACGTTTAATTCAACGGATAGTTGCAATACCGAATATATATATCAGTAACAAAGAATGACGGAGCGTGGGTTGAAAATAAATAAGAGTCTGTAACCGAATAACAGGGGTCACCCTCTCGAGAGGCCGAATAAATATCAGTCCCCCCTCTTATTCTGGTCAACACAGTACTTTGTCTAAAAAAGCAAATTTGTGTTGGTTTTCGGCTATAAAACAGCTAGAAATTTTGTTTTCAACCGGATCACAGCATCGGTTAAATGTCACATTCAATGAACTCAGTCTGTTTTGAGTTGAGGGTACCACACACAATCACCACTTGAGCATTGAACTCGAAAATTTTTTGTATTTTATGGCGCTCATAAATTGACCCAACGGATCTGCCGTGTATGGAAGACAGGAAGACCGGTTAACTTTAAAGGACAGAGACGGTTGGATTTACACTTAGGCTTCAATTACGATTAAGCCTAAATTTGGCCTAAGCTTTTACCTAAGGCTAAGCCTGAGCATAATTCTTAGTTTAATGCTTAATGTTTAATGTCGGTTGAATTTACATAAAAGCCGACAGTTTTTCTTCAGTGCGCTATACTATAATTGTAAAGCGCTGGCCAAGTCCACTTTGCAAATCATAACTTTCACACCTAATAAACAGTTTCTAACTTTTTAACAACGCAACAGAGTTTGCTTCGCCAAGTATATTTGTATCGTTGTGCAGGTTAAAATAATCAAAAAAACAAAACACCTCAGACAACCTTGTTCTTTCGAGCCTACATTTTTCATTCAGACGGTCAGTTAGGGTTGCGCTATACCTGCAGTTCGCCGCCGTGTGCCGGCGCGCGGCACGGTCAAGTTTCCAATAAAAAAATTACCGCACGCCGCCGCACGTGGCTCTGCACCACCGCACGCCATCAAATAGATGTTGCCTATTTTTTCTTAGTACCCATAATAGCGGCGTGTGGCGTCACACGCCGAAGTAGAGCGGTGTCCGGCACAGTCAAGTATAGCGCAACCCTTTGACGTAATTTTCTGTTCAATTTAGGCGTTTGTATGTATAATCGCTAATTTAACCACAAAATCATTAATTTATTCTTTAACAAATAAATTGTCAAGAGTTGTCCAAAAAAGAAAACTTACTGTTTTTAGCTTTAATTTCCAGCAAAAGGGGGTCTTAAAGCAAATTTTTTAACTTTAAAATAATAGTACATTATACACTTGCTTGCACGCGCGATGCGTGCGTGTTCGCTGTGCAGCTAATGTTGCAATTACACTGCAAAATAGCAATCTGCAATCAGTAAAGAAAGAGTAGAGACACTTTTAAAGCAATATTTGAGTCAATCAGTTACTTTAAAATAACACACAAAAAACTCTGCAACTTGATATAATCAAGGTTAATTTTCACGTTTACGCTGTTTTTAGAGATGGGAAAATATTAAGTTCAAGAAATTCCGGAAAATATAATTGTATCGATTGAATAATAGTAATTAATAGTAAGCCAGAAGCTCACACGTTGAAACATTACAGTTTTGTATTTTTCGACAGAGCTAACTAGAAAAGAGCGGTTTTTGACTACAATAGTTTGTCGAAGATTTCGCCTATATATCTCGTGGCCCAAGTCGTAATTCAGCCCAATTCCAAATTGGGCTAGTGCAAATCGGATTTACAGCATGGCTAGCCTAAAGGCGCAATCATTACTTGATAGCAGTAATCCTGTTTGATTCCACTTAGCTCAGTAAAACAAACTGTTTGATGGCCAACAGGTACCGATTACATAGCCAATCATAAAAGAGTATTTGCATCAGCTAATTGTATTTGAGTATGGCATTAAGGTAATAATCAATCACAAGGTGTGCACTTGTAGCAGAGAAAGAAATACGCCGTTGGCTAGTCCTGGTTGGGCTGAATTGCGATTTGGGCTGCGACATATAAAATATATATTTATATACATATGTAGATATATTATATATGTACATATTTTCGTCTTTTCGAACAGAGGTCACTGCCAACGTCGATTTTTGGCCAGAGCCTTGTATCCGGTCGCACCATCATTTTTTTACAAATTTTAGTCGATCAGTGTTGACACCTGCGAAGTCAGCATCATTTTTAATACCGAATTTTGTTCCAATTCTGGCTCGGATTCTTTACTTTTGGTGTTTCCCTTAGCTGGCTGTAACGGTGTGCGGTGGGTTTATTAGTCTTACAGAATAGTCCGAACGCGTGAAGCAATGCAATGCGTCGACCAGCAAATCAATTGTGTTTTTCGCAACCTCGCCTCAACGAAGTTGTGTTTAGATGGTTGTTTGCAAATTTTTTCATTTGCCTATGCACATACAACAATGGAACTTATATACGGCGGTGCGTGTATATACTACATAGATTGCTATTAACCCTTTCTTACGTGATTATTTTTAATTTCATATGAGATGTAATTTCAGGATAAGATTCTTCGATCCCCAGTCTCACGGGAGGGAAAAAAAAAAACAAAACCACACCACTAAAAAAACAAAAAACATTCAAAACCCAAAAACCAAAACCAAAAAAAAATCCAAAAAAAACAAAACACAAAAAAAAAAAAAAAAACAAAACATTATATGTTTCTTCCAAAAGTGTTCACTTCTTCTCTTTATGTTTCTATCAAAAGTCTATTATTTCTACTATTCTGTTTTGGTGGCATTTATATACAAACGTATGTCATTCAAGATCATGGCAACCGGTGTTCATGCGCTATATTTAAAGAAAAAATTGTCGAAGTATTAAACGTAAACGTTTTCATAAGAATCGGAAGCGCAAAGTTTCGCCTTCGTATTTCGATTCAAATCTTGTCGCAAGGTGTTCTACAGAATCGTAGATTGTAACAATCCAATTTTATATGTGCTACATAAGTTATCTCAACCATATACGTTAAGCTATTTATTAACGAAAATACTATTGTTTAGTACGTATATATGCGAAACATGTTAAGTGGACAATTACGAAAAACATTAGCAGTAACATAGCTAGTTTTTTATGTGTATTTTTGCCAAGGCGCGTTTTTGAAAACGTAGACGTAACCTCAAGTTGTCGAAAACTGTTTATTTACGAGCTAGAACCTTATGGCTGCGAAGCTTTTCATTCAAAGTGGTGGTCCCTTAAAGTTTAACATTTTATTATATAAAACATTCAAACCTTCTCCAAATTTGTGCAACGAATAACATTAGTAAAACTTAATTTTGCGAATATGTGAGTGATAGAGACTCTTTATAAATCTGTGCGTGCTTTAATAATTTTTTCGGTCATCTCTTAAATCGTTAGCCATGCAAATATGAAAATAGTACCGTTGAACTCGGCTCGTCGAGATCTGTGTGACGCCGTGGTGGATGCAGGAATTTCAAAAGGATCGATCGCTCAACGTATAATACTGCAAAAAAGACGAGAGCGAAGTCGAACGCTAATTTAATGCTGAATCTTAATGCAAAACCTTTCTCTTGATTCAAGTTGTGGTGGTTCAGGCCGGAGTGGCACCCACTGCATCCGCCAGTGGTATGAGAGACACTTTTTATTTAATTCGTAGTAGGTGCCTAGATTTTACATTTGCGTGGGTTTTTTCTAAACCTAGATTTACATTTAAGCTTAAAGTTTACGCGTAAAGTACAGATATCAGTTTTGATTTACTGCTCGATGTATTATTGGTAGCACCAAGTTGAGCACTGAAATGTCCAAAACTCGGTTTAGAATATTTGAAGAAATTTTGACGTGCAAAATTAACACCATTAATTTTATAAGGCTCCCAAAGCAAGCAGTCTCTTTCAAAAACATGACGCTCGAACACAGCGGGCTGTCATTATTGTATGAACCGGCCCAGATTTTTCAGGCCCACGCCCGGCCGCCTTAGTTTTTCGTTTTCGAAAAGAAAACAAGAATAAGTTACAAAGCAAACCTTATAGTTGCGGATTCGCAGTTTTGACTGGGGATGGAATTGCATTATTAGAATTTCTTGCACAATTAAGAGGAAACGAACAAAAGTGTGTTTCAAGCAATTTTCCACGTCCGCATATTGATGCAAATGCGTATTCAGCATGTTTCACAAAATATTTTTTGCAGCCATATTTTTAAATATGGCGCATTCCAATTATATATTTAACGCAATTCATGTGTGCAATACAAAATTGAAAGTATCGGAATCAGTTTTCTTCCAAAATACCGATTACAATACCGATACCGATGTATTGGTTCTACACTACTATGCAGCATAAAATCAGTTTTCACTAGAGCAAGTACTTATCAATTGTATTGATTTTCTATTTGAATTCGAACAATTTATATGAATTAAAATATATTAGCATTATAAATTGAGCGAGTTACCTAATAAATAAAAATGAAATTAGGAAAGCGCGATTTTTGTGATTGTGAAAATGTAGTTTTAAATTTTCATGGAAATATAGCTTTACAGTTCTAAAACAATTATAACGTGAGCATATATGACTTTAAATTTGACTTTTTCGCACTTATGGTAAATTTAAATCAAATTTCTTCCTAAAGCTTAGTAACTAGAATAAAAAGTGCCCCGATGTGGCCATAGAAAACGATATGTTTCGGGTAGTAAGATTTTTAGTTCAATACCGCTAGTATTACAATTTCCATGCATGCGTATAAAGTTTTAAAACTAGATTAATTTGATGCCAATCAGCGTCCTCACGAAACACGACACAACAATACTATAGAATTAATAAAAGTTAAATCATTGAGTTTGATTGACTGCGTAACGGAAACATATCCGCAACTTTTTCGGAGAAAAGTCACAATAGATAGTAAAGTGTCCCGACGAGGCTATAGAAAACGATAACGCATCAAGTTTTGGAGCTGTATAAATTTTGTACCGTACAGTGCCCTCTCCATACTTGGCTTAACGATACCCAGATTTTAAACCTTTAAAACATTAAAATATTTGAGTGAGTACGTAGCGAAACAATATTTGCAACTTTGCTGACGAAATCTGCGTTGTATTCCAATGACGGCCTATGTAAAGATCAGGGGCGGAACGTTTTTCTGCGGGAATAGAATAGAATAAGCTTAAGGTTTAGATTAATTTTTTGCTTGGCTTAGGCTTAGGATGATGCTCATTCTTACGCTTAGGTTTAGGCTTAGGAATATGCTCACGCTCACGCTTATGCTTAGGCTTAGGATTAGGAATATGCTTATAATACTGATCCGCTCCTGTTCTTTACATTGAGCCAATTGACGAACAAACAGGTTTTTAATATTGGGTCACCAGCATTTTACGCTTAATTTCTACTTATATACTCTTTTTAAAATCCATAATTTTTCTGCATATATTCGAAACTTCAGTTTACTAAGTGCAAGAAACTAATGTCACGAGTGTGTACTCAAATTTTTTAAATCAACCATAATTCGTCATTTATATTCTAGTATTTATTTCTTGTTTTAATATTTCGAAACAGTGGATCACATGTCTATTTGGCCGCTGTCAGAGAAAGTTGCGGATATGTTTCCGTTACGCAGTCAATCAAACTCAATGATTTAACTTTTATTAATTCTATAGTATTGTTGTGTCGTGTTTCGGGAGGACGCTGATTGGCATCAAATTAATCTAGTTTTAAAACTTTATACGCATGCATGAAAATTGTAATACTAGCGGTATTGAACTAAAAATCTTACTACCCGAAACATATCGTTTTCTATGGCCACATAGGGGCACTTTTCATTCTAGTATTTTAACACTTTACTTTAAGATATCCTCGGGGTGATATGGGGGAAATACCCCTGCTTATAAATCTCCCTACCCAGCTACTGCAGACATTGCTAACGCCATTTATACAAGAGATGTTATGCATTTAAGTACACATATACTTTGGCCTTTATATACGCTTATATTTTGTTTGCTAAACATAAACATCTGGAATTCTGTCACTAAGGGGGGGAACAGTGAGTAGTGGGGATGGGGGATGTTCTCTTTGTAGCCTTGGTGTGTACTACCGCGTGCGCCGTTGCGGAAGAGAATAAAAAAATTTTTCGGCATTATTGGTAAAAAAGACCAAAAGCCCAACCGGACGAGAAGAAGAAAAGAAAAAAAACAAACCAACGAACGAAGAAAGGAAAACAAACCAATACAAAAAAAAAAAACCAAATGAACAGGTAATGAACGTTATTTTACAATTAAATATTAAGTTGTGCTGTATTGCTTTCGGCTGGGCACGCACACAAACAAAAACCAAGAATGGATCGGATCCCAAACCCAACACGAAAAGAACAAAAGGAAAAAAGAACACTACCTCTACACTACACTAGGAACACGAAAAGAAATTTTTGGGAAAACAACTCCGACACTCAAAACATCTCTAGACATCCCCGGGGCGGTACACGGGATAAGAAACCAGAAAACAAAAAAAAACACACCCCAAAAAAAGTAGAAGGCAAGGGCTACACGCACCCCCCACCAATCTTAAACAAGAAAGAAAAGAAAATAATGGAAGGGAACAAACAAAACAAAGACTATAACTTAAAAACAAAAACAAATAGTGGCCCATTTAGGCATTATTTAACATGTCCGATTGAAATGTCCTTTAGGTTTCAAACCCCGCCAATCGAGAAGTTCAATATTCGGCACATTGTTGCCACTTGATTGGTTTTACCCTTGCCAGCAAAGCTTTAGAATTGGATCGGGTTTAGTAAATTTAGTAAAAAAAAAAAAAAACAACCAAAAGGTGGGAGCTGCGCCACACAGCGAATAGAGCGCGGGGCAATAACAAAAAAAAAGAAAAAAACCGAAAAGACGCCAAAAGAAAAAAGAAATAGATGCAGACAAAAAAAATTTTATAATAGGGGAAGCCATCGCATAACACGACACGGGCCAGAACTCCCCCCCGGACCATACACCCCACACAACCCCGCGAATTTTCTTCCCCAAAATATATCCTCTTTCTTATCTCAGAAATCGTTAGTCCCATTGAGATTTGGTCCGTTTTAGCTAAATCCACATTTTATCAATTTAAATAAATATGTTTTGAATAAATTTGTGTATTTAACCGACAACTCCTATTGATAACTTGGTGTTAACCTGCATAACAGTAGCGTTCCAGTCAATTTCTAAAATTTGGACAATTAGTATAAACACAGATAATTGCTTCCATTTCAAATCTTTTTATTCTTAAATTAAATATAGTATATACATAATAAAATAGGTTCAAAAATAAGTATGTCTTCTGCTTATTGCGTTAAAGCTTTGGTTTCTGGCATTGCTTTTATCAGTGTTGTTTTTGTGCCATATTCAGGTAAAAAAGAATATATATTGGATAGATACTGCAAAGATGAGCTCTTGAACCTATGTTATACCCGGTATGATATTACTTAGGTGGCGGGTATAAGGTTATTAAGGAATACTTCTCGCCGTAATTTTTGGAGATACGAGAAAAACGCAGTGTCATATATTTCAAAATGGTTCTAAAATAACGTTATGCCTTTGTCGAAATGAAATTCTGGTTAAGACTTTGAATACAATATTTTTCAGTTCTGCTACAGCAGTATAGCACGCTTGTCGACTGAAAAGGTTTTTAATGGGGGTATAAAAACCTAACAGGTTCACAATTATATTTACGAGTGGGTATATGATTATTTAGCTATTTTCCACGAAACGTTTCCCGCCACATAATGGCGCCATTAATAAAATAGACTAGAGTTTAGGCTAAGGGTGACGCTAAGGATTGGCCTCAGGTGGTTTGATCTACGTCTCAGTGTACCTTGGCTTAGGTAAAACTATGTTTCAACATTAAATTATACAAAAGTAGAATAGGCTGGCGAACGAAACCAGCACCGGTTGTTAGATGAGCAGTAACGGCGCTGTATATCGTCCGCCCATTCTTGCACGGATTCTGCGTGCTTGTCGCTTATAATAGTAGTTGTTTCGGTTCTGTTGAGTATTAATAGTTGCTTTTCCGCACAGATGAAAGCTAAAAAATGAAACTTTTTGTTTTCAGATGCATGCGGCAGCACAGATACGGGTCCAAGACCACCTGGACCGAGACCCGGAAGAGGCTGGAGAAGTAAGATTTAAATCAATATTTATTTGTAGCATTTTCTCGATATTTTTTAATGTTTTTTATTAAGCGTATAGCAATTCGCCAAATCCGCTTGTTGTTCAAATGCGACAATTAAAATATAACTCCGCACTCTCGTTCGGCCCACATTTCGTTTGGTTAACAGTTAAATTTGGCAAATTAATGTCTTTGACGGAGAGGTATGTATGATCCATTAATATTTCTAAATAAACGTTTAAAAAGCACATAGGCTAAAGATACTGAATGTTACCTGGTGGATTATGCACACAGACGTCCGCAGAAAATCATATTTTGGGGGCACCGATTAATTTGTAAAGGGGTCTCTTCACCCTAAATGCTTAAACTATTACTTGATTTAAGCTTAAGGTAATCAAGCAGTATTAAACCAACTTTCTAGATTAACTAAACTAAAAAGTAGGTTTGGGCTTAAACTCATTTAAAATCTTGCATATTTTATGTTTTTAAGCGAAACTTAATGACCTCTTAGATACACATAAGTTCAAGGCTGCATTTGTTGCTCAAACTAAAATAAGTTTATTTAAACTCGTGTTAAACTTAAAACCATGTTAGTTTAAAGTAATACTTCAAATTCCGGCTTAGTTAGTCCGTCCAGTCATTTCAGTTTTACTAAAACTAATATTCAAGTTTAATTAAACTATAATTTAAGTTTAAGCTCTTCGAGAGTTGCTGAAATTTAAAAGAATCGAAATGGATCGTGAAATAAATTTTAATCATCAAGTCTGGCCGAGTTCATTTAGGGGGTACGAGTTAAATTTGGGTGTGCACGGCTACCAATGCCTCCGCCCGTGCGGACGCCCTTGATTATACAGCTCAAAATACGTTTCGCTCGCTGTTGAAAACTGTTAACCAAACGAGTTGTTCACCCGATGAGACTAAACATACATTCGTTTGCCACTGTCATAGTTCAGTTTAACGCTTCGTTGACTGAGTCGATCAACACAGATTTTTTGGGAGTCCATTCGAAAAAGACTGCAATATCGATTTTCAGCCGAAACTGAGAAAATGTTGCCAATGATTTTCTAATCTTGTTTTATTTAGTACACAAATATTAATTTCTAAATATACGGGCGTAACGCCCACCTGACTTCTGTCTGTTGAATAACAACGTTAACCGTAGCTGTATATAAGCTTCATACAGTGCAAAAAATGGTGAGTCAAATTGACTCTCTCCGAAGTAGGCTCTACAGGACTACACAAACTGCGTATATTTCGACTCACTTAGCCGCACGTTTGACTCTGGCGGAGTCGAATTTGACTCAGTTTGTGTACTCCCGTAGAGCCTATTTCAAAGGGAGTCAATTTGACTCACCATTTTTTGCAGTGTATAAGATTCGATATATCAGCAAAAAAATTTGGTCTTCGATTGTATTGAATGTTACCAATAGCTTAAACAACAAAAATCCTATTTTATCTTTATTTTTTAGTACGTTTATTAATTAATATATTTATTAATTTGTTTTTTTTTCATTCATTATATTTATTTATTTATTTATTTGTTAACCTTCATTGTAGATCTTGTCGAAGGCACAGCAAGTGAAGAAGCGTGGTCCGATACGTCAAGTGGTTCTCCAATCTCGTTGTCTGCTGATTTGACTTGTATCAATTTCGGTTCTGACTGCCGCTGGCACAACGTGGACTCACCGGACGAACTGGACTGGTCGCGTGGAGGCGGGCGCCCTGCGCAAACTCGCCTTCGAGCCTACACGAGTACAGGTGTTCAACCAGGTATGTTTCTGATGGTCCTAATCGCTGAACCTCCAACATGGACCGGAACCAAGAGTCTGCGTTAAGGATGAGCCCTAAAATGGCTTTCGGGTATTTTCAGTATTACTTCGAGTGCAGTCCTGCATTTCAGAAATTTCTGGATCTGCAACTGGTCCATGTTAATCATTGAGGTTTGTCCACTGAGAGACTAGAACATTATGACAGTGGCGATTCAAGACGGAATGATGTTTACGTTAAGGAGCGTCCAGGTTTCTGCTGGATCTATAAAATAGTAGGTTTACATTCTAGATTACATTTTTTGCTTAGGCTTAGGCTTAGGCTTAGGCGTAGCATTCATTTTTGTAACGCATCGGCTTCGGCTTAGGCTTAGGAATACGCTTAATCTACTGTTACACCCCTTAAAGTAACATTGGCCTATCCTCTTATCGAGTGTGCCGTGCTGAATTTATCGCACTGCAACTAATTCATACAAAGCTTGCGTTGTGTTTTTAAGCCTAACAGAGAAAACATATGGTTGAGGTCACATAAATTAATTGAATAAATTTTGCACTCTCGGTGTAATGCGCATCGTTTACTTTAACTCGTGCACGCGGTGTGGAGAAATACACGAGGTATAGACGCTATGTAAAGTAGGTTTAGGTAAGAACAGGCTCTGTGTGTTTGGAAAGAAACAAATTGTCTTGCAACATGGAATTAAAATACACGACATACGGGTAGTTTAAGGAATTTTGTGCACTAAACTACAAGTGCTATTTTTCAGAAGTAGAGGCACTCACGGTCACTGTAGACGTCGAATGGTAAAATTTTGCACTCTCGGTGTAATGCGCATCGTTTACTTTAACTCGTGCACGCGGTGTGGAGAAATACACGAGGTATAGACGCTATGTAAAGTAGGTTTAGGTAAGAACAGGCTCTGTGTGTTTGGAAAGAAACAAATTGTCTTGCAACATGGAATTAAAATACACGACATACGGGTAGTTTAAGGAATTTTGTGCACTAAACTACAAGTGCTACTTTTCAGAAGTAGAGGCACTCACGGTCACTGTAGACGTCGAATGGTAAGGATAACAGGTACTAAAATTAAAAAAAAACTCATTGACGACTACTAGTTTTTAGATTTTTTAGTAGTTGTCGTTTGACTTTTTAAATTGCAAAATAAATGCAAATTTAACCAGCGCTGTTTTTGAAACATCAAAAGCCGTCGCCTATACCTCTTGTATTTCTTCACACCGCGTACACGAGTTAATGTAAACGACGCATAATTACAGATAGTAAACTGAAAATTTTTCGCTTATTCGAACTCCAGTGACTGTAGTTGGAAGCGTATACCATCACCACTCAGCTATAGGAGCTTGACGCTCGAGCCCGAGAAGGCTCTCACGTCTTGTGGTGATTTAGTACTATGTATACGTGTTGCAATTGTTAAACACGGTGCGATATATTATTTAACGTATATACACTGCGCTTAGTTGCCTAGAGGCAACTCAATGTGAGAAGGGGTTATAGATAATAAATTGAAAATTTTTCGCTTATAGATAGTAAATTGAAAATTTTTCGCTTAAAGATAATAAATTGAAAATTTTTCGCTTATAGATAGTAAATTGAAAATTTTTCGCTTAATCCTTTCTCACATGAATATTTTCTATTGCTCCTGACACCTACTTTTATGCTAGGATTCGAACTCCAGTGACTGGAGACAAAACTAGGACTTCAAATTAAGCTCTAAAATCTTGCTAAAAAACTGTAATACAAACTTGTTATACGTGATACACAAATTGGTACATGTAAAGATCAGGGGCTGAACGTTTTCTGTGGGACTTCACTAGAGTAATCTTCAGCTTTAGACTAATTTGTTTGCATGGCTTATGTTTAGGTTTAGGCTTAGGCTTACGAATATGCTGATAATACTTTTCCGCCCCTGTTCGTTACATTGGCTTACAAATTTAATAAATACGTGAACAAGCACAGGCCTTGCTGGCAGTACTGCATTAAGGCTCTGGTGAGTCTAAAGCAAATTTCAAGATAGTTGAATAGACCAATTCCACAAAAAAAACTTGACGAAATTAAAAATATGGAACAATGTTTTTTATATCTCTCTGAAATATTTTTAGCCTGAATGGTTTTAAATTTTCGTGGCTCGAACGTTCTCTTCTAGTCTACCATATGCTTAACTGGCACAGTAAACTGCGCTTTACGATATAAATAGAATTTTCTAACCCAACAGCAATGCTGCGAAGATGTTTGGTAATTTTTGCGATTCTCATCTTCAAATGTCTAAAACCGCACTGTCAAACTGGGTACATTTTAATCCTTTACTCAGTTCTAAGCGCAACAGTATACATGAAAGCTAAACCAAATTCTAATTACTTTAGGTCATTCATACATACTCACTAAAAATATACATAAAATTAAGTAAAACTGTTGCCGAATGAAGAGTCGGCTTTAGTTACTATTGTGCTTGGCAAAGTTTTACTTAATTTAAAGCGAACACAAAATTTTTAACTTCACATTTACTTAATTAATTAAGAAATGACAGCAGTAGTTTTACTGTTTTACATTATTTAAGCGAAGATTTACTCAATATTTAGTACACTTATACTTAAAAAAGTTAGTAAAATATAACTATAATATTTTCAGTAGAGCGTTTTTACAGAGTAGGTGTCAAAACGACTAAAGACAGGAAAGCTGCAAGTGATCGGCTTAAAGTTAAAAGGAATTGTCGCACAGCTAAGGCTGGACGGCACAAGACCGGATTCTGAGCAGTGGCAGATCCAGAGTTGATAGAGAGTGCACGCCTACCTGCACCGTTGAGTTTAAAATTTTGGCCAATATAAAGAACAGGGGTGGACCAGTATTATAAGCGTTTTTCTAAGCCTAAGCCTAAGCGTAGGAATGAGCATATACCTAAGCCTAATCCAACGCCTTAGCCTAAGCCTAATCCTACGCCTAAGCCTAAACCTATGCCAAAGCCAAGCAAAAAATATAAACGTACTCTATTCTAGTCCCACAGAAAAACGTTCCGCCCCTGATCTTTACATGTGCCATAATTTTAGATGCAAATTGTTCATCTGAAGCTTATAAAATTGGTTTGTTAAAAATTGTCGCACGCCATCAAAGAGATTTTGACTATATTTTTGTTAACAACGCATCGCGGCCAGCGACGGCGGACGGCACAGTAAAGTATAACGCTTCCCTTATAGGTGAAAATTAAGGTGCAGACACAACGTCTGTTGAAACAATGCTTTCGACACTACTTTAACCCTTAATATTGGTCCACCTTTGATCCAAAGGAATTTGGAATATGTCTTGTCCACGAGTCTTATGTTGCTCAAGCCGGTAACTAGGCCAACATGATGCGAACGGCAAACATTTTCAGGTTGGGTATGCAGTGATTTGAATTTTACATGCCTTGGAGGCCCAAATTCTTTTATGACGAGGGTATGCGCATCATTGGTTTTTTCAACTACGGATAATTCGATTTTGCATAAAAATATAATCAAAATCCTACGCTGATAATAAATTACACCGGTCAGTGTTACTTTTAAGGACGTAACAATAGAATTAAATTATGTCCCTAAGGCTAAGCCGAAGCCTAAGCCTCGACATAAAGGATACGTCTATCTTCTTGGTGCAGAAGGAATTCCGGTTCTCGGTTGAAAATCTGGTACTTTTACTTTTCCGGTTCCGTTATTAAATCCAGGATTTTTTCAGACAGGGATCTAAATTGAAAATTCAAGACAAAAACTGGCATATCCTGACTTATTTTTCAAGCATTTTCCAAGTCTTTATTACCAATTTTCAATTTGTGTCATACTTTATACTAAAAATACAATAATCGAACGTTTGCTTTCATTTCCGATTCTTGGCCCTTTTTACGTTTCAGATACAGTTCTATTATTCTGCAATTCCGGTTGCAATCTGCCTATAAAGCCTGACCCTAAATCCCAGTAAGCAAATGAATTAGTCTAAACCTTAAGCTTACTCTATTACAGTCCCGCGAAAAAATTGTTTGCCACTCAAAGTAACATGAGCCATCAGACCCATGGCCAGTTCAACATTATACGAAAACAAAAACAGTTTAGGAGATGCATGTAGAAAATTCCGACTCCCGGAAACAAGGCGAACACTTTACTAAAGCAAGGGCAGCAAAATGTTTAATTTTAAAAATTCGACCCCGGAAAAGTTCGTGCCGCTATAAGCTTATTCCGTTCCGGAAATTTATCCGCAATCCAAGGAAATTCTGTCTGCAATGATTATATGCTTGAAAATTTCTTTCTAGCAACGGCATAAGAAATTTATTGTAAAACTTAGTAAAAACGTAGGCATTGAATGAATACAGATAGAAATCGAAAAATACTAAACATACGATACCGTTATGTTTGGTATGTGTTTTACAGCTGAGCCGCATATAGCGGGATTTGTCATTAAAGATTAAGCGATTCTTTGATGTATATATGTCTTCAAAATAGTTAGCAAGTAGTAGATTTTCAGCTGGTCTTTTTGAATTTTCCCGTTGCGATCGAAGTACCTTGTATCCTCATAACACATTCTTATGGCGGTTAGTTGCGCCGCTGCAGATCTGACAATCAGTGCCGGAGCAGGCAGCGGTGGGGTTCCACCCAAATTTCAGGGTGGTACCCACAAACTCTCTAGCGAAGCGAGCGAGAAGCCAGACGCGAGAAGCCAGACGCATTTTAAAACTTAAGCGTTTTTTGTTTCAACCGATTAGGGTGAATGCCCCTTCTGACGCTGGGGGCCCCTTTAGGGGTGGCCCCGCCCAAATGGGGGGTATGGGGGGTGGCTGCTCCGGCCTTGCTGACGATTGAACATGATGGCAAATACTTTTAACATCAATGGGAAAAACAGCCAGTACTCTGTATTCCTGAAGTAAAGTTCGGAGCTGAACAGTCGCAGACTGACTTTACCGGGAACGAATTTTCTGGGGAACCAATTTGACCTGGAACGAATTATCAGAGACGAATTGTCGAGTACGAATCTCATGTGCTCAAATGGTTACTAGAGAAAGTTGAGACCCTCTGAAGCCCTTCTGGCTGCGGATCCACTGATAGTATAGATTGGTCGTTGATTTTCAGTTGAACCATACGCACTGGCGTTCCCTGATGAATCACGTCCGCCGGAAGATCAAGCATTTATGGTCTCTGATCCAGTCCCGTGCCAGAACGGCGGGGGCGAATTGTCGTTCAGGTAACGTTGGTTTTTCAACATGACAAACTGAGAAACGACTGATATTGATGTCCACAAGTATACTGTGGATGATGCATAAAACGTTGTCGACCAGTTTGAAAGCTATACAACTAATGGTATATAATTTACAGAAGTGTAAAGAAAACGAAACAATTTCGACCTCTACACTGTAAAAAACTGGGGAGTCAAATTGACTCTCTCGGAAATAGGCTTTTCCTGGCTACACAAACTGAGTCAAAATTCGACTCCGCCAGAGTCAAATTTTCTTTGCAGAAGCTGGCTTGAGAAACGCCTTGCAATAGGTTGTATTTCTGTACTGAGACCAAAATTTTATATTTGTCTTTTATTTTTAAAGTTAAAAGTTTCATTTTATGTTTAACTTGTGCACCGTTCACAATAAGTTGTTCCAGCTAAGCACCAAAAACGTTACATGGTAGAGTTAACGAGTATCATTTTTAAAAATTGCTACTCGTTAACTTTAATTGAAAATTAACGTTAACGTTTACTGTAACGGTGTCACAGAGAGACCTGTGATACGCGTTCGGGAAGGGTTATATGTAATTCCATTGTTAGCGTAGGGTTAAAGAGTGCCAAATTCTTAGAATTGACACTCGTTAACACGACCACATGACATTTTTGGTGCTTAGCTTGCAAAAGTTATTGTGAACGTTGCATTATGATATTTGCCTTTTAATTTTACTGTTGCAGAGTTCTTGTGCACTTTCCAACAGTTAATGTTAAGGCCTAGGCTTAGATGAAGTCTTAGTATCAGATACAGATTTACATAGTGCTTAGGTTCAGGTTAATGTTTAATTAAGGTTTCGGCTTATAGCTATAAAGACTTATGTGGTTATTAGGTTTAGGTTAAAGATACTAACTGAGAATTTTTCCAATAACTCTTTTTCACATCATTATTTTCAATTTCATATGAGATGTATTTCGAGGCAAGATTCGATCCCCAGTCTCTCGGGTTGGATTCGTTTACGATGACCACTCAGTTATCACGTCTTGTATAGAGTTTGCACTGCGCATATATGTTACAATTGTTATACACTGTTCACAATGTTTGTGTTGCTCGTATATTACTTGTATTTAGTTGCTCATAGTATACTCTATCAGCAAAAGGGTTAATGCATAATTAAGCCTTTTTGTAAGCTTAATCCTTATTCTCAGAGCGAATGTGAGACAGTGTACAAGAACCTTTTTACAATTTCGTCGTCAGTTTTGTTTTTAATTTCTATTTCCAATCGCCATTTTTCGTTAGGTTTTGGGCAAGCGTTAATTCAGACGTCCGAGTGTGCACACGACGCTCTGGCAGCTCATCGCAAACGTTCTGTTCACAGCCAATTGAACGCAATGATCCGGGTCCAGCGTATGTTGAAATCCCTGATTCAGACCAAGAATTTGAGGTAATTCCCACAGGATGCAACGAGGATATGTCAAACCTGGATCAAGAATAGACATTTGGTTGTACCACAGCAGTTCCTTAGCTGAGCAGACAGGGGTGGTTATTACCCGTAAACTTCAGGCTGGAGCCTCCAACGCAAAGGTGATTCAGAATTTCATGACGGGATATCCGAGATTGCTAAACCCCGCAAATTTGATAAGGACAGTCTTCCGATAATAACAATTTTAGCAAAGCTAGCAAATTGTTCAACTTTAGAATGGAACCTATGCTAGTGCCGCAGTTGCGGTATCTGCGACCGCTCAGTCATCAAAATGGGGTTCGTTTGTAAGGCACCGTCGATGTGTAAGCGGGGACGCAACATATAATGGTGAAGAAAACTGGCCAATGAGAATTCAAATAAGAGTTTACAATTTAGATGCTTAGCATGAATTGCACTGAGGGTTGTCTCTTATGGGCGTAGGGGGCCAGTGTATCGTCCCACGTTTAAAATGCCAGGTGGAAGACACAACTTAATTTACCCCTTTCTCACATGAATATTTTCCATTTCCCCTGGCACCTACTTTTATGCTAGGATTCGAACTCCAGTGACTGGAGTGGGAGGTGCATACCATCACCACTCAGCTATAGGAACTTGACGCTCGAGCCCGAGGGGGCTCTCACGGCTTGTGGTGATTTAGTACTATGTATACGTGTTGCAATTGTTAAACACGGTGCGATATGTGTTATTTAACGTATATACACTGCTCTGAGTTGCCTATAGGCAACTCAATGTGAGAAGGGGTTAATGGCTATCAAGAGTAGTGAGCGAGAATATTACATTGATATTTCGCAGTTTAAAGGTTATTCTAAGGCCTGTCGAGTCTCTGAAAAATTAAAAGGCTCAGGACGGAGATCGAATAGTGAGGAAATTTTCGCGAGCGACGCGAGCGAAAAACCTGACGCATTTAAAATTAGGCGCGGTTTTTGCTAAACTGGTTCAGATCGAAGCCTCTAATACGGGCGCGGGGCCCAAATTAGGGATGCGAAAGGTATTTGCTGCGATCCTATACCCTGGTAACAGCCGTTTGAAGCACGTTGCTCGATTCACTGCACTTTTCGACAAAAAAATGAATAAATGGTTCGCTCTTTTATTGACGAACGGTTTTTATACCAGATTCCTTTCTCGTGTTTGTAGAAAATATATGGTCAGCACGAACACTTTTACTGCAATTTTGCCAAAAGTTAAGGACCATGCCAGCAATCGAGCCTCAGACCTCTTGCAGTCGAGTTAAACATACTACAAATACGTCACGTGGTTACAGAGGCGGATCCAAAAATTTCTGAAGCGGGGAGGCGGGCTAGCAAATGTATGAAACGCAAAAATTGTAAGGCAGGGACCTTACCATTTTAATTCAAAACAAATCCTACAGGAGGGGCGTACGCACCCACCCTTTGGATCCGCTAGTGCGTGCTTATTGCAACAACTTCATATGCCGGTGTGAACATGTATAACATTTTTTGCTTCACATACACTTTCATGCACATATACCGAATGTCTTTGAAGCTGCTAAAATAATAACGATAGCAACGATTAAATTGACGCAGGAATTTCTTGTTAAGAAGGCAGAGTTTAGGGCCTATATTCTCAAATGCATATAGCACCTATCACTAGTTAGTAATAGGTTTTCAAACTAACGAACTGTTGCAGTTACAGATCTTAAAATTTGCACAGTAGCAGAGAAATTGGAAAGCAATAAATGTGCTGAATTTCAAACTTCACTATTCCCTATTTCGAAAGTTTACAAGGCCTATCACCAACTGGTAATAGGTGCTACACACATTTGAGAATACGAGCTTAGGTTACAAAGCAAAAGCGCTTAAGGAATTTCAGTTGACAAATGAAAGTATCAAACCCTATGCTTGAAAACATCCACAAGTTTAACTTGCCAGGCTGAGAATCTCGTGCAAATCATTGAAAATTTGAATCGAAAAGACAACAAATGTCTTTCATGAATTTGCATGATTTAGACAAATGGAATTAGTTAATTGGATATATTTTAACCTAAGCAAAAGCCTAACCCTAAGCCTATGCCTAACCGTAAGCCTAGCCTAACCCTAAGCCTATTCCTAAACCAATGCCTAACCATAAAGCCTAAGCCTATTCCTAAACCAATGCCTAACCATAAAGCCTAAGCCTATTCCTAAACCTATGCCTAACCATAAGCCTAAACCTAATCCTAATCTTGATGTTTTTTTATATTTTTACGTTTTATTTCAGATATATTTCAACGCAGAAAATTTCGATACAGCCGAAGATTTTGTTATTATTGATGACATAACATACAACGCATTAATATGCTAACTTGCAGCATTAGTCCGGGTTCAAATGGGCAGAGCTTGTAGCTAGTGCTTCCAACCACACTGCAAAAAAATGGTGAGTCAAATTGACTCTCACCGAAATCGGCTCTACGGGACTACACAAACTGAGTCCAGTTCGACTTCGCCAGAGTCACACGTGCGAGTAAATGAGTCGAATTTGACTCTGACGGAGTTGAATTTGACTCAGTTTGTGTAGTCCCGTTGACCCTATTTCGGAGAGAGTCAATTTGACTCACCATTTTTTACAGCGAAATGTAATACATTTTCTGGTGTTACGAACTTTTGGTTGCGTCGCCGGGCCACTGTAATTTATGGTTTATTGACAAATAGCCAGTTTTAAGAAGTAAACTGGCTACTTGTCTCTTAGGCTGCTAAAACGCTCTGGTCTGTAATGGCTAGAATAGTGTTTGTTTTTCTTTCTTATGATATATGCAAGCTGAGATAAATTGAGTTGGTCGAACTATAAACACTTATACAATTAGCGATGTTTCAGCCAAACTAAAATCTTATTTATTATACCAGACGTTCGGCCCATGTTACTTTAAGGGGCGTCCAGGTTTCTGGTGTGTCTATAAAAGAGTATGTTTAGATTCTAGATTACGTTTTTTGCTTAAGCTTAGGTTTAGGCTTAGCAACTCATTTTTGCAACGCTTAGGCTTAAGCTTAGGCTTAGGAATACACCTAATTTACTGTTTACGCCACTTAAAGTAACATTGGACAGACGTTCTATGCCTGTATTCTCAACTGTGCGTCGTCGACGTAAAGTTTCAATGTACGTTTCGCTTTAACCCTTTCACTCATAGAGTATACTATGAGCAACTAAATACAACAATGTACAAGCAATACACACACTGTGAGCATTGTTTAACATTTATAACATATATACGCAGCGTAAAATCTCCACAAGAAGTGAGAGCCTACTCGGGCTCGAGCGTCACGCACATTGCGAGCAATGTTTAACATTTATAACATATACATACGCAGTGTAAAATCTCCACAAGACTTGAGAGCCTACTCGGGCTCTAGCGTCAAGCTCCTATAGCTCAGTGTTCATCGTAAACGCCTCCACCCCTGAGACTGGGGTTCGAATCTTACCTTGAAAATACATCTCATATGAAATTGAAAATATTCATGTGAGAAAGGGTTAATGAAAAAATTCTTACTTAGTATCTATAACCCTTTCACTCATAGAGTATACTATGAGGAACTAAATACAATGTACGAGCAATACACACACTGTGAGCATTGTTTAACATTTATAACATATATACGCAGTGTAAAATCTCCACAAGACGTGAGAGCCTACTCGGGCTCTAGCGTCAAGCTCCTATAGCTCAGTGGTCATCGTAAACTTGAGGTTCGAATCTTACCTTGAAAATACATCTCATATGAAATTGAAAATATTCATGTGAGAAAGGGTTAAAACAAAAAATACTCTAACGTTGTCTGCTTGGAGTTGCCGTGTTTGTGTGTAAACCGGATACTTGCTGACGATAGGTACTACGCACATTTGAGAATACGACCCTTAACGCAAGAACAACTATTAGTAGCTGGCGCTCGCGATGGTACTGGCCATAACTTAATGTGTATGTATACCTTTGTATGATATAAGTCTATAGTAGTGTTTATTTGTAAAAAAACTTACAATTTAGTTTGTCTAAGTGTTCTGGTTGCAGTACAAGCAACGGAATTTTACGTTCTAGTTTAATACTGCTAGATTAGCTTAAGCATAAATCGAGTTTAGTTTAAGCTTTTAGAGAATAGCTTGAAATTAGTTTTAGGATGTAAATAGAAAATATTCATGTTAAATTGACAACATGACACCGTCACGATCGAATAACATCTTATTAATAATCGCCAAATTCCATGCACTCAATAGAGAACATTATTAATCGTATATATATATTCCAAAATGTGCATATCATCTTAAGGGCACGTAGTACACTGTAAAAAATGGGGTGTCAAATTGACTCTTTCGGAAACAGGCTTTTCCTGATTACACAAACTGAGTCAAATTTGACTCTGCCAGAGTCAACAGTGAATCGAATTTGACTCTGGCGGAGTCAAATTTGACTCAGTTTGTGTAGTCAGGAAAAGCCTGTTTTCGAGAGAGTCAATTTGACTCCCCATTTTTTACAGTGAAGATAAAAATGCCGGTTTTTAAACGTCATCGGATAAACGTAATATCACGAGTGGCCCAAATTCCAAGCTGCCCACTTGACCGGTAGATCGTATGACCATCCCATTCGTGCCTTAATTTGCATAGTGCAGAAGTATACAGCGACCGCTTGCTCAAACGATCACATGGCTAAAAGTTTCAATGTTTACAAAAGTAGTCAGTGTGGCTACTGTTTTTTACAATCTAACGAACGCTGTACCCACAAAGATAATGTGACGCGGTGTTCAGTTTGCGCCGGGTTTGCGCAAATTACAAACACGTTTTTGCAACATTTGATTTTGCATGAAAGGCTATAACTATACGACCAATTGAAAACACGAAAATTATAGCAAAAAAATAAATTGCTACAATTAATGAATTAAACATTAAAATGTTGCTAGAACTTTTGTTTTTCTTTAATTTACCAATTACGACAAGGGGTTAGCAGTTGAAGATTTTGACAGTTTTTAAATTCTTGTGGAAAAATTATGGCCCATGTAAAGATCAGGGGCGGAACGTTTTTCTGTGAGACTGCAATAGATTATACTTAAGCTTTAGACTAATTTTTTTGCTCGGCTTAGGCTTAGGCTTAGGAATATGCTCATTCTTACGCTTAGGCTTACGCTTAGGCTTTGGCTTAGGATTAGGAATATACTTATACGGTTCCGCCCCTGTTTTTTACATTGGCCAAAATTATGAAAAATTTAGGAAATAAAAAATATATTGAAAAATAGTGGTATACACCGCAAAGAAAATTGGATGTCTGAAATTGCATTTCAATATTGAACTACAGATATTTACAGATATTAATTAATAGCAGATAGAAATTATAATTTCCAATCTTGAAATGCGTCGAAAATGGGTTGATCTTGAAAACTCAAGCACGAACCGTGAAAGAAAATCCGTACTTTGCCGTTTCCATTTCCGTTACGGCAAAAAACTGAAACCGTTTATACTAATATCTAGATATATCATTAGAATAAATCAGCTAGTTTTTAATATTGTTCAGCATCATAAAACAGCCACATCTTTAGGTTTGCAGATTCGTTCTGAAATTCGGTTTGTAATAAATCATTTACGCCAGCGTTTAATGCCAAAAAATTGCAATTTGAAAATTTTATGACGTCCACGTTCAGACCGTTTCTAAATATTCCGTTTTCACTCTTGCATCGCTCGTGAATTTTTCCGCAATTTGGTGGCATCAAAATTTTTATCGAACATTAAGATTCACATTGGTGCTGTGGCTTCAGTGTTTTAGGATACTTAATTTAATAGCAACCAGAACAGGTCGACGATGTGAATTTTGTCAAAAATTTCAACCAAAACAAGAAATTTTTTGCAACCTCAAGAGCCCAGAATCGTTGCCTCTAAAAACTGGCTTATACGCTTAATGGTTTTAGTCCAAAAACATTGTTAATTTTTTTTGGTGAAGCAAAAGCATTTGCACATGCGCGACATATACTGTTGTGTCCCGAATAAAAAGGAAGTAAAAAGAGGGGGTCCCCATTTTGAGTCCCAATCAATAGCGGTCCGTATTCATAACAAGACTCCGTAAATTGATAGAGTCCCTAAACCCTAATAACAGTCCATAAATGTCAATAATCCCTAATTGCAACACATAAATGACTCCAGGACTAAATAATTTGAGCTCGAAACTTTATGCCTAAATTTTGAAAGTACGTTCCTAAGTATAACCTTGCATTATCGCTCAAGCTATTGACACAAGACAAATAACGTTTAATTCAACGGATAGTTGCAGTACCAGTTATATATCTGTAACGAAGGGTGGCGGAGCTTGGTTTGAAAATAAATAACAGTCCGTAACCGAATAACCAGGGGGGTACGCTCTGGAGAGGCCAAATAAATATCATTGCAACCCTCTATTCGGGACACTACAGTACTTCTTTTGTGATTTTCCAATCAAATCAAAATCACGTAATTAAGCTTTCCTGCGAAGCACCGACCATTTAGCATTCATTCTCTTTAAAACCTTAAACGTATTTGTTTACAGTTCAACCTTGCGTTCTGAAGCAGTGGGGAATCCAAAAAATTCTAACCATGGCCACACAATGCATAGTAGTGAAAAAGTCACTAACACAGCGAGATAGAATCCAAGCGCAATTTCAGTTGTAAACAAATGTGTATATAAAGTTGGTCATAATTTTATACACGGGCCGCGCCTTACCCGCGGAAGTTTCATTTTTTTATCCGCGGGCAAATCCATGCAAAATTGCTTTACCCACTAGCAATCTTTACTCACCATTTTTTGTGATCAAGAAAAATTTGGTAAGTTTAGTTTTCCAGTAAACTGATTTTAAATTATGCATAATCGCTAAACCTCAGTTGACATCACAACAAGCATTATTAGTAAGTAACTGGAATAATTCAACACATGGAGAATTATATATTTACCAAACGGTCAACAAGTTTTTCCGAAGTCGGAATCGTAGCTAATTGCCGAAACTTCTATCAAAAATTGAACAGGACACAAATGTCTATTTGCTGCCTGAGACAAATTCAGTCTTCCGGTTGCATCCTGTATACATGTAAAAACATACCGTTATTCTATAAAAAGCAAAACGCCGGTAACATCGGGCTAATACAGTTGAACCTATTGCGTTTGTCGTTTGTCACCAAAATTCTAGGATGTGTAAAAATCACAAATATTTACCCGCACTTTGAAATTTTCACGCTGCTATACCTACCCACGTCAAATTTTTGTAGCCGGTCGCGTTTGCCTGCGGGTACCCAGGGTGCCCGCTGGTAGCGTGCAACTCTTGTAATAAATCTGAGTGCAACATATATTGTTTTTCATTTCTGTCGGCGGGCCAGGGTTGTTTTTCTGGCAAAAACTTATGACCGGAAAACCTTATTTTTCATTGTTCTCTGGAAAAAATGGAAAAAATCCTTCTTTGTCTGAGTGAATTTTCAGTGTTAATAGTATTCTCTAGTACGCTCAGAGATAATACTGTAACTCAATAGTAAATAAAATCAGGATGTATGCTAAGAAGTTGTCATTAAAAGCAAGAAATTTAAGAACGGTGGCACATTACCAGCACAGGAATGGTGCAGCCGGAATTCGAGTCTCTTCAGTTTTACCACGCCTAGCTGGTGTTTGCGGCGAATGGTACATCAATTGCCTAACTTTTTGACAAAAGTTTTTGGGTCCCAAGCGGGCCTTTTTACCTCAAAAAATCTAATTTTTCAAACTTCAAATTTGGGTGTGGAATGATCAGGGAAGGTCATGAGAAGCTCATAAGTGCAGCGAATTAAAGTAGTCAGACGTGTGTTAGGTAAGTATATGTTAAATCGTACATTTTTGGGTGCCCTCTGACATTGAGCCTCTCATATACAGTAACCTCGCGAGTAAAGCAAGTTTAAATTCAGACGTATTTATGCGTTAAATCGTACGGTAAAGGCAAACTTTCAATTTTGGTCGCTTTAACCTCGGGCTACCGGTCGACGAAACTTGCTGAGCGAAGCGAACGAGATGAATCTTCAATTCAGAAATCCATTTATATATTCACATGCAGAAATTTCGGTCTTTTCGGGCATATAATGATTTCTGGTTGATATTACAGTAAACTGCACATGGTCACTGTTAGTGTGTTGCGTGTGTATACTGGCATGTCATCTAAATAACATTATTTGATATCATATTTAGTTGCAAGTTATATATTTAAGGAAAGTTTAATGTTTTCCATGTTTTCCATTTTTCCCACCCCCTCGAAAAAAATGGCAAAAAAATTATAAAAAAACCCTATTTTTGTAGTACTTTTTTTCGGCCAACAACCTTGTGGATAGCCATGATCTGTCAGTCTTCGCACGTGTTTTCAGCGCACTTTGCTAAACATGGACGCTTTTTTTACGATTATTTGAGTTATTCCTTAAAAATACTACATTATTAATCTATTTATTGCTAAACTGTATTATAAGAAGCCGTCGTTTTAAGCAGTTAATTATTGTTTACGCATCGGTGCAGTTGAAATACACTCGTAAAGCAGTCTTCGTACTTGAAAGTTAAATAATGTGTTTGATGCGACCGCACTGTATTGCGTTCGAAATGCATTTTTGAAATCACATTTTTGAGTTCTAAAACGTATGCATTGGCTGGTGTTGGATTTGTTTTATAATTAATAGCGGTAGTTGCACCCAGATCCAACATTGATAATTAGCTGGGTTTTAAATGCTTTCACAATGTATATACTATGTCAAAGAAAATAATTCGTTAACCGATACGCGGTTTACTTACGTTTATAGAATTAAACTATCAGTAAATTGATAGCAGGTACTGGCCAATGTTACTTCAAAGGCCGTCCCATTTTCCCGGGACAGAAATGTACCAGGAGTACCCGTCCCATTTTCCCGGCATAACTGAGACAGCGGCACAGTTGGGACAGATGAGATAGTGGGACAGTTGGGACAGCTGGGACAGTTGGGACAGATGGGACAGATGGAACAAATGGGACAGCGGGACAGATCGGACAGCGGGACAGATGGGACAGTTGGGACAGTTGGGACAGACGGGACAGTTGGGACACTTGGGACAGTAGGGACAAACGGGATAGATGGGACAGATGGGACAGTTGGGATAGATGGAACAGTTTGGACGGATGGGACAGTTGGGACAGATGGGACAGTTGGAACAGATGGGTCAGTTCGGACAGATGGGACAGTTGGGACAGATGAGACAGTTGGGACAGATGGGACAGTTGGGACAAATGGGACAGATGGGAGAGATGGGACAGATGAGACAGTTGGGACAGATGGGACAGTTGGGACAGTTGGGACAGATGGGACAGCTGGGACAGTTGAGACAGATGGGACAGTTGGGACAGCTGGGACAGATGGGACAATTGGGACAGTTGGGGGACAGTTGGGACAGATGGGACAGTTGGGACAGATGGGACAGTTGGGACAGATGGGACAGTTGGGACAGATGGGACAGTTGGGACAGATGGGACAGTTGGGACAGATGGGACAGATGGGACAGCTGGGACGGTACCTTGTGTTTCAGAAGTAACTACCCAGTGTTTGATGCTAAACTATCGGTTGACTGGGCCGTGGTAGCTCGCCGGTTTTTTGTATAATTATAGAGAAGCAACTACCCACACTTTGTCAATCAATATCTTCTGGCGTAATATTTCGCAGTGGTTGTTTATCGCTGTTTTTTATATTTCAGGTTATTATAAATATACTGTTTATACCATGGGTTCCCCACGACGATCTCACCCTGGAAAAATCTGTGTTGTAAAACTTTACTATAAATACAGAAATTATGCCGAAGTCTCACGCCATTGGAAAAATCATTTCGACTCAATACCTCCTACTCGCAAGACGATGGCTGATATTATTTCCCGATTCGAGGACACTGGTAGTGTGGCGGAACGGCTGAGGCCGGGTCGTCCAAAGTCTGCCACAAGTGGAGACCAGAAAGCTGCATTAAGCGCTGCGGGATCCAGGAGCCCCCAGAAGTCAACTCGAAGGGCTTCCCTCCAGCTGGGTATTCCTCATACTTCCGTTAGGCGCCTTTACAAGAAGCTTAACTTGAAACCCTTTAAGCCCGTCTTATCCATGGACTCTCTGATGATGAGTTCGATCGCAGAGTCCAGTTTTGTCACACATTTATGGACATGGTGGAAAGCAGTCCGTTGGACCTTGGTCACATTTTGTGGACCGACGAGGCGGTTTTCAAGCTCAATGGTCACGTTATTCGCCATAATTGTGGTTATTGGTCTGAAGACAATCCACATGTCACGATTAACAAAGAGGTCAACGCCCCTGGAGTCTGTGTCTGGGCCGGAATTTGTTCACGAGGCATCGCTGTTCCATTCTTTTTTGACGGCAATGTCAATAAAACCAGCTATTTGGAACTTTTATCTGTGAATGTCTACCCGGAAATCGCAACCGAGGACATTGTTTTCATGCATGACGGAGCCCATGCCCCACTACGCTACCGAAGTCCGCGCTTGGCTGGACGAGAGGTTCCCGAATCGATGGATCGGCCGCAGAGGTGCCATCGAGTGGCCAGCTAGGTCACCAGACTTAACTCCGCCTGAATTCTTTCTTTGGGGTGTTGTGAAAGATGTTTATGGAAGTAGGGCGAAGGACCCTCAAGAATTGATGGACAGAATAAAATCTGCATTTTCTATACTTGGGACAGATGGGACAGTTATATATACCTTGTGTTTCAGAAGTAACTACCCAGTGTTTGATGCTAAACTATCGGTTGACTGGGCCGTGGTAGCTCGCCGGTTTTTTGTATAATTATAGAGAAGCAACTACCCACACTTTGTCAATCAATATCTTCTGGCGTAATATTTCGCAGTGGTTGTTTATCGCTGTTTTTTATATTTCAGGTTATTATAAATATACTGTTTATACCATGGGTTCCCCACGACGATCTCACCCTGGAAAAATCTGTGTTGTAAATCTTTACTATAAATACAGAAATTATGCCGAAGTCTCACGCCATTGGAAAAATCATTTCGACTCAATACCTCCTACTCGCAAGACGATGGCTGATATTATTTCCCGATTCGAGGACACTGGTAGTGTGGCGGAACGGCTGAGGCCGGGTCGTCCAAAGTCTGCCACAAGTGGAGACCAGAAAGCTGCATTAAGCGCTGCGGGATCCAGGAGCCCCCAGAAGTCAACTCGAAGGGCTTCCCTCCAGCTGGGTATTCCTCATACTTCCGTTAGGCGCCTTTACAAGAAGCTTAACTTGAAACCCTTTAAGCCCGTCTTATCCATGGACTCTCTGATGATGAGTTCGATCGCAGAGTCCAGTTTTGTCACACATTTATGGACATGGTGGAAAGCAGTCCGTTGGACCTTGGTCACATTTTGTGGACCGACGAGGCGGTTTTCAAGCTCAATGGTCACGTTATTCGCCATAATTGTGGTTATTGGTCTGAAGACAATCCACATGTCACGATTAACAAAGAGGTCAACGCCCCTGGAGTCTGTGTCTGGGCCGGAATTTGTTCACGAGGCATCGCTGTTCCATTCTTTTTTGACGGCAATGTCAATAAAACCAGCTATTTGGAACTTTTATCTGTGAATGTCTACCCGGAAATCGCAACCGAGGACATTGTTTTCATGCATGACGGAGCCCATGCCCCACTACGCTACCGAAGTCCGCGCTTGGCTGGACGAGAGGTTCCCGAATCGATGGATCGGCCGCAGAGGTGCCATCGAGTGGCCAGCTAGGTCAC
The DNA here is from genome assembly GCA_030248215.1 of Enoplolaimus lenunculus. NCBI lineage: Eukaryota > Metazoa > Nematoda > Enoplea > Enoplida > Thoracostomopsidae > Enoplolaimus > Enoplolaimus lenunculus. The sequence goes on from JASANG010000243.1 coordinate 41,180, forward strand.
CAGACTTAACTCCGCCTGAATTCTTTCTTTGGGGTGTTGTGAAAGATGTTTATGGAAGTAGGGCGAAGGACCCTCAAGAATTGATGGACAGAATAAAATCAGCATTTTCTATACTTGGGACAGATGGGACAGTTATATATACCTTGTGTTTCAGAAGTAACTACCCAGTGTTTGATGCTAAACTATCGGTTGACTGGGCCGTGGTAGCTCGCCGGTTTTTTGTATAATTATAGAGAAGCAACTACCCACACTTTGTCAATCAATATCTTCTGGCGTAATATTTCGCAGTGGTTGTTTATCGCTGTTTTTTATATTTCAGGTTATTATAAATATACTGTTTATACCATGGGTTCCCCACGACGATCTCACCCTGGAAAAATCTGTGTTGTAAATCTTTACTATAAATACAGAAATTATGCCGAAGTCTCACGCCATTGGAAAAATCATTTCGACTCAATACCTCCTACTCGCAAGACGATGGCTGATATTATTTCCCGATTCGAGGACACTGGTAGTGTGGCGGAACGGCTGAGGCCGGGTCGTCCAAAGTCTGCCACAAGTGGAGACCAGAAAGCTGCATTAAGCGCTGCGGGATCCAGGAGCCCCCAGAAGTCAACTCGAAGGGCTTCCCTCCAGCTGGGTATTCCTCATACTTCCGTTAGGCGCCTTTACAAGAAGCTTAACTTGAAACCCTTTAAGCCCGTCTTATCCATGGACTCTCTGGTGATGAGTTCGATCGCAGAGTCCAGTTTTGTCACACATTTATGGACATGGTGGAAAGCAGTCCGTTGGACCTTGGTCACATTTTGTGGACCGACGAGGCGGTTTTCAAGCTCAATGGTCACGTTATTCGCCATAATTGTGGTTATTGGTCTGAAGACAATCCACATGTCACGATTAACAAAGAGGTCAACGCCCCTGGAGTCTGTGTCTGGGCCGGAATTTGTTCACGAGGCATCGCTGTTCCATTCTTTTTTGACGGAAATGTCAATAAAACCAGCTATTTGGAACTTTTATCTGTGAATGTCTACCCGGAAATCGGAACCGAGGACATTGTTTTCATGCATGACGGAGCCCATGCCCCACTACGCTACCGAAGTCCGCGCTTGGCTGGACGAGAGGTTCCCGAATCGATGGATCGGCCGCAGAGGTGCCATCGAGTGGCCAGCTAGGTCACCAGACTTAACTCCGCCTGAATTCTTTCTTTGGGGTGTTGTGAAAGATGTTTATGGAAGTAGGGCGAAGGACCCTCAAGAATTGATGGACAGAATAAAATCAGCATTTTCTAAAATTCCAGTGGACTTATGCGCCAAAGTTTACCGATCTGTACCATCCCGACTGAAGAAATGCGCCTGTGCATATGTAAACAGGAGCGCTTAAGTGTGCACTCCGAGTATATTTGTGTCCCGGGAAACTGGGACGGCCTTTATAGTAACCTGGGCCCAGATATTGATACTTTTGTACAACGATCAGTATATTGTTGTAAACAAAGTGTAATACTATGCTTGGGAACACTGCCAAAAATACTTATGTGGGTCTTTCTAGCATTACCTACTAATATAGATGTGATATTTGCAGTGATAAAAAACTAAACCTGAGTATAGTATTAATGACCTTTAACTGCAGTGGCGCGAAGGGACCTTACTATTTTTGTAATAATTTTTCGTGCTAAGTAATGTCAAATTTCTTGGCGTTAAAATTAAAAGGAACCGGCTCCATCGCTCTCCACTGACGCTGCACATTATTCGTCCAGCGTATTCGAGAGTATGTGCATGCGCGTACTTACAACCCATTAGGACGTGAGAGAGGGATGCTTGCAGCAAAAATGACTCTGGTAAAGAAACTGTCCAATGAAAAGAACAGGGGTGCAACAGTATTATAAGCAGATGCCTATGCGGAAGAATTAGCATATTTATAGGCCTAAGCCTAAGCATAAGCAAAGCAAAGATAGTCAAAAGCTTAAGATTACTCTTTTCTAGTCCCACATGAAAAAGTTCCGCCCCTGATTTGTACATGGGCCAAGAACCTTATCGGGCATTCTCGTCACCGGAAACAATATTTTCTTTGCTGCTTTAATGTATTAATGTAAAAATGATAATGGTTTAATTATTTCATATAATTTTATTGGTTGCCGACGTCAATATAGATGGCGTTGCTAGCAAGGAGTAATAAAAATATTCGTTTCCAGTAAAAATAAGTGTCCGGTTCCGTTATAGAAATAATGGAAATTTTTGTTATTTTTCTGCTAATTGTTAGCTGTAAACTATTGTAAATTCATGTGTTTTTAAATACGTTGCAATTGTTCGATTTAAAATAAAAAAATAGAAATTCATCTTGGTTGCTAGCCGTCGTCCTGTTGACAATGACTGCGATGTTCGATTTCCACGACAAAATGGTTTAGCCCACCCGTGATAAAATAATAAATGCATTTATACCAGGGGGTAACCGGGTATCCGTTTCAAGATAAAAATCGGTATCTATTTCCGTCTTGGTTATAAAAATACAGCAAATTCCGTTATTTTTACGCTCAAAATTAGTTATAACTAACGTATATATCCTGCAATTTTTCATTACAAATATGCTGCAATTGTTCGAAACGGAATAAAATTTCGAAATTCATCCGATATCACAAAGATTTCCGCGCATCCGCCATTGTTTCTTTAAAATTTTAAAAAGCTCGTAAATATTTGCACGTTTCAATTGTGTCGACACACACATAAAACATCTTTGAAACTTTTTGTACTGCAACATCCGGTTTTCGTTTCCGGTTTCGTTATTTCGATCACTATCCGTTTTCGTTATTTTAACAATTCGTTTACACACTGATCTACGCCTATCTCGTTACGCCCGCGACAAATCCAGATTATTGCCGCAAGAAATTTTGTCTTCGCTGAAACTGTGCGCAGATTTCCACAGTTGTACCCATACGCATATCTTCTCTGGTGAGTTAAACGCCACTGGTGGATCCAAAAAAGAGCCACCCACGGCGTGGTTCCCTAACGATATTCAAAGCCACAATTTACTATCAAGATTACCGCTGATATGGCATTCAGCTTCAGACTTGCCTCGCTCGCGAGCTCCACGTCCTTCGACGTTTAAAACTTATCGGCCCATTTTGCTTTAAGGGGCGTCCAGGTTTCTTGTGGGCACTATAAAAGAGTAGGTTTATATTCTAGATTACATAGTTTCGCTTAGGCTTACGCTTAGACTTAGGCTTACGCTTAGAAACTCGTTTTTGCAACGCTTAGGCTTAGGCTTAGGATTAGGCTTAGGAACTCGTTTTTGCAACGCTTAGGCCTAGGCTTAGGCTTAAGAATACGCTTTGTCATCTGTTACGCCCCTCAAAGTAACATTGGTCAATTTATCCGTCTACCACAAGTTAAAATTAATCAAAAGATGCCACAAAAGTTTCAAATTTATATAAGTCAAACATTTTAGCGTAACTTTATAACTATTTTATTGATTATTTTACATTCCTGCGCGCAGTTCAACCGCAAGACAGCAGCAGTATTCCAATAAGATATTATTAAGTTATGAATCGTCTACAAAGGTTTGCGATTTTAAGCTGCGTTGCGCTGTTTGTGAACATTGATTTTGCAGGTAAATTGTTTTATTTGTTTCCAACGTTGGTTTGTATACTTTAATGGTAACCATTACTGTTTTTATTACTGACGCGCCGGCCAATGTATAGAACAGGACCGTAACATTTAGTATAAGCATATTCTTAAAAAGCCCGTAGCCAGCTCACCTCGCTAAGGGGGGTAAAAAAAATTTTAGGAGGGGCTTTGAAGGGTTTTTAATGCTTTGCAAGCAAGGTTGCAAATTTTCAAGGGGGGGCAAAATTTTTTCAGACGGGGAGCCTTTCCTGCCTCCCTTACCTACGGGCCCCATTCCTAAGCTTAAGCTCAAGTGTCAGAGTGAACTTATCTCTAAGCCTAAAGCCTAAGCCTAAGCAAAAATGCAATCAAAACATTAAGCTGACTCTAATGCAGTCTCGTAGAAAAACGTTCGCCCTTGATCTTTGTAGCCAGATCAACATGTTATAAGAGGACAAAATATATTGAGAAAAGCTTCAGATGGCTTAGAAATTAAATGAAAACTTTTCTAGGAAAGGGCCAGGATTTATCTTGAGAGCGTAGTTCTGGATCACCGCATGGCATCTTTCTGATTTAGAGGAGGGTTTAGAAGGGTTACGGGGGGTGCAAATCCGTCAGAAACAATTCTGCGATACAATCGTAAGGTTCGTTCTTATCTCACAAATTTTTACTCTTGTGCTACGAAAATTACGTTTGGCTTGTTGCTCGCTTCGCTCGCGATTTTTTTCACAATATATATTGCGCGCGCCCATAACAAAATGTTTTCAGGAAATATGGTAAGGTTCCTAACTTACAACTTTTTACTCCTGTGCTACAAAAATTCTGTTTGGTTTCTCATTCACTTTGCTCGCGAGTTTTTCGCTCAATCTGTACTATGTACGTTTCCCTGCTCGTTAGAAATTTGTGGATTTGCCGCTGCTTGTAACTTACCGGTTATTTACATTTTATAGATGCATGTGGCAGCGATTCTGGACGCAGCGGAAGTGGAACCAACAGACGAACTGGTGGCGGCTCTCGTGGCAAAGGATTTCAAAGTACGGCGTCAGGTTTTACGTTTTTTCTCATTAATTATCCGTTTCAATTTTATGCAGACTGGAGCAGATATGTTCAATTAGATGTCGCAGTTAAAGTAGCCAATAGTTGAGGAATCTCATTGGGTGAGTGGTCCAAACGCGCGGTGTGCTCTAAAAAGTTATCTTTTGATGTAACATGGGCCATTCCCCGTCGCGACAGACTGTATTACGCGGCGAGTATGCCGTGATGCTAAGCATAACAACGTGATGCTTTTGCAGACTTGGTCGGTGGAAATGCTCGCGAAGAAGCGTGGGCATCACGTGGCGCAGGCTCTGAGATTACTTCCGCTTCCGATTTGACGTGCAATTCGTTTGGCTCCGATTGTCGATGGCACAACGTTGACGGACCGGATGTACTCGATTGGACAAAGGGTTACGGTCGGCCGGCACAGTCTGCGCTTAGATCGCTCACTAGTACCAGTGTTACTCCGGGTAAAACTTGAACAAAAAATATTTTTGCAAGTGTACTAGGTTCAAAGCACTATATGCTGAAGGTACACTATTCCTAATGCGAAATTTAGTTACAACAAAACTGTTTCAAATTGTCAACGAGAAAAAAGATAAATAAAACATATACTTGCATATTTGCTATTGCGATTCGAGCTGTGAATAAATTTCAAAATTGCGATCAAAATTTCGTTCAAATCATGATTTTCGTTTGAAACAGGCAGCACCAAATGCATAAGTATAGATTGTTCATACATAAAATTAGTTGATTTTTCTCATGTTTACTAAATTCACGGAAATAAATTCATCTGAAACCATTAGAACGGGTCGCGGTCTCCTCTACGCTGCCTTTGACTACGCTCGTAGTCTCAAATTTAGATCGTTGACGTCAGCTATGAAATTTTGTCGCAATTAAAAAACGAGCATAGCGCATAAAGTTTAGCAACAATTCAATGTGCAGCGCCAAAATTTTTTTAACGATTATTTTTGTTTTCAGTCGAACCTTATGCAGTTGCATTCCCGGATGAAAAACGACCAGCGGAAGATGCGGCATTTTTGGTCTCAGATCCGGTTCCTTGCCAAGAAGGCGACGGAGAGTTGTCGTTTACGTAAGTCGATTTTGTTGCAATTTCCAGTTTATCGTTTGGTTAGGAACTTGTCATTACGTATCGATATGGGCGGTCTGATTGAAAAATAGGCCGTAGACTTAGTTATAGGCTCTAAAGCTTAGGTTTATGTTTAAGAATATGCTTTATACCACTGTTACGTCCCTCTGAGATATACATGGGCTATTTGTGATATTTTAGAAATAGGAATTAAAATGACAACTCAAAAATCGAAATTTTCGAAAACTACGATTTCGGGGAGAACTTGTCCGCTGTGGGAACAAAATTGTAACGAACGCAAACATGGGGTGTATTATGACCTGCATGCAGCACATATTAAAGATCGACCCCCCAACAATTCGAAGTAGCTTAGCTGCAGATGTGAAGGTCCACACTGGTGGCAGGAAAAATTAGTATCGAAAAATGATTCAAATTTCATAACAATCGAACCATGAATTTTTGAAACTATAAGATCAATTACCAACTGATGATAGGTGCTACATACATTTGAGAATAAATCCTCATATGGCATCAAATTCGTATCTTTCGGATCAGTAAACGTTATCCATTTGATGCTAGTTTTTAGGTTGCGGGATCATGGAGGCCAACGTCCCTAAAATATATATAAATCAAAATTAGGGTTCGCAGCGACTCGTAATTTATCATATTTGACTGTTTTTAATCAATTTGAGTGAAAATAAAACAAAGTAGTGCATTTATTTTGCAGTACAGATTTGGAATAGGCATGCATTTTCGTTGTTTTAGCACATTTTTACATTTTATTTTGACTATACAAATAAACTTTGGCGTCAACAATTGCCTAAATTTATTTTGATTATGGTATTTGTTTTGCGGCCCAAGTAAACCTCATTGACGTCCCAAAGTCCCACCATCCCATCACAATAATTTGAGGAGTGGTTGAAGGTGCGATTATCGGATTTCGGGATATGGTCGAAGGTGCAGTTTACGATTTCATGATTTCGGGATACGGTCGAATGTCAGATTTCGGGGTTTTGGGATTCCGGGATGTGGTCAATGGTGGGATTTTGGGATTTTGGGATTTTGCCGAAGGTGGGACTTTCTGATTTTGGTGGGTTTTGGAATTTCGGGATATGCTGGATGGTGGGCGTTGCAGGCGAAACAGTAGCCAATGTAACACACAGGGCCGTAATAGTAGTATAAGCCTATTCTTAAGCCTAAGCCTTAGCGTAAGAATGAGCTTATACCTAAGCCTAAGTCTAAGCCAAAGCAAAAAATAGTCTAACGTTTAAGCTTGCTCTATTGCAGTCCCGCAGAAAAAACGTTCCGTCTCTGATCTTTTTATATCATCCGAAAGGACCTCGGGTACTTAACTCGCTGCCTTTTGGCCAATAATATTTGTTTTATATTTTGACAGATACTGGACAAGTGTTAATTCTGACGTTAAAGTTTGCACACGTGCAGTTGGCAGTTCGTCGTCTACAAGTTGCAGTTCTGCAATTACAACCGGTGATCCAGGACCTGCGTTTGTCAATATCGAAGCGTCGGATCAACCGTTTGAGGTAAGGTCTCGCTGTTATTTAACATTGGTCTGTAAACCACACCCGAGCCTAAGAATAAGAATAAACCTAATTCAAGGCCTAAGTCTAAAGTTAAGATTATGCAAACGCCTGAGGTTAAGATCTACGCCTAGATCTAAGTCGATTAAGCTAAGGTTAAATCTTACAGTCTCTATAAGTAACCGGTCTTCAAACCCCCAGTCTGCAAGCCTATATATAGGCTCCAAGCTTTCCAGTCTGCCTATCTCCCAATGGGCAGGACCAATAATTAATATGGGGGCCAAAAATAAAGTGTCAACTGCGAAAATTGAATTGAACTATAGTGTCCGATTGTATAAAGCGGCACGACTAGCCTGGTACAAACTTACAGCGGCGTGAGAATTTAGATATTTATTATCACGGGCGTAGGTCAGGGCTTTATTTCGTAAGCGTATAACTTCACAGAAACGACAATTTTGGGCCTTTGAAATCCAAAAGATTATTTTAAAGCCGGTTGGAACCGCTGATTTCTTGACTCACCATAGTTTTCAGAAGCAAATATATACCTCCCTCTCACGTGTTTAAGTGTCCCTGTTTGTATAGTTTTAATGTTGCTTTTCAGATGTACGTTCTTGGAGAAAATTTTGACACTAAAGACGATTTTGTACTGGTAGACGATTTGGAATATAACGCACGATTGTGTTGAAATTTCTACGCCGCGAAACGGTGCACAACCGAAGTTTCATTCGCTGACCATTTGTGACCTCAAGTTTATTTTGTTTCATTTTCAATGTGAAAGTATAGTTTTTAATTTGCTCAAATTGATTGGCTCATGTTAGTTTATAGCCGCCCGCTCGCAGGGACACATAGGAAATGGACCACGTAAAGGACGACAAACTTAGGCTTAGGCATAGGTTTCAGCTTCAGGATTAGGTTTGTGTTTGAGTTTAGGCTTAGGTTCAGGCTTAGGTTTAGGCGTGTTGTTATAATAAATATTGACCGATTTATTTGTACTTATAAGTAAATGTTTAACATCAGGGAGCCACCGGATATTTGGAAGTTTGCATTCAACTTTAATATCGACGGCTATTTTGGTAGTGAAAATTTTCTTATTTTGTAAAAGTTGCGTTCTTTGCTTGTGCCTTATGGGGGATACCTGAAGGTTTAGAATTGTCTAAATTTATTAAAAAACAGCAAATATTTTTTGCACCGGTTCAACGGTTATCACTAAAATAGCAAATCCAACATAATGTTATCCCGCTAAGATAAATTTGCTCCGCTTTATAGCCGGCTCCGACATAAGTATGCTAACTTGTGGCTGCAGTATTTTTCACCTCCGTTTCCACTTTGGTTAACCAGTGTCAACGTTAACTAGTAATTGAATTCCGAAAGTTTAACATTTTACAGCATAATTCAGTTTTTGGCATGGTGTAACCGGATATTCGTTTCTGTTTCCGGTGAAAATCGATGTCCGTTTCCGTCTGTGAGGTAGAAATAACGGAAATCCTGTTATTTTCATGCTCAAAATTAGTCATATATGAGGTATATGTCTCGTATGTTTACATTACAGATATGCTGGATTTGTTCGAAATGAAGTAAAAATTACGAAATTTATTTAAAATCATCAAAATTTCAGTGCATCTGCCATTTTTGTTTAAAATTACAAAAAAGCCTGGCGAATATTTGAACGCCTCAATTATGCTGGCAGAAAAGAAATCATCTTTTAAAGTTTTTTTCAGTTATTTTTACTATCCATTTGCACCCTGGGTTTTAGCTATAACACCGTTACACATTTCATATGATTGACAATCATGGCCAGATGGTCACATTGTCGAGAAGACCGAAAATAACGTTGTCCCTACCGACGTCCAAATATATCAGAGTAAACCATGAGAAGCCCAAGTCAACGCCGAAATTGAAGCAAAATTAAGTATTTTAAAATATTGAAAAATTTCAATTTCGGAAACAGTTCAAGGCGTTGTGTCTTCAACTGCTTTTGCTCAAACAAGCAATTGAACCGTACACAGTGCCGGTGCGCCCCCAAGCCCACAATTGAGGGGTCCCGACCCTTAGGCCCCCATGTTGGCAAACGAGAATTTTTCGTGGACCACGAAGTTATTGAGCAGGGAAAAACTAATTTTAATTCATGACCCTTTTGGAGCTGGTTGGAGGTAACGACTGCCATCATTATTTTGGCCCATGTAAAGATCAGGGGCGGAACGTTTTTCTGTGGGACTACAAATGAGTAAGCTTACACTTTGGACTCCCTTTTTGCTTGGCTTAGGCTTAGGCTTAGGAATATGCTTATAACTCTGTTCCGCCCCTATTTTTTTGATTGAGAATTTTTCGTGGACCACGAAGTTATTGAGCAGGGAAAAACTAATTTTAATTCATGACCCTTTTGGAGCTGGTTGGAGGTAACGACTGCCATCATTATTTTGGCCCATGTAAAGATCAGGGGCGGAACGTTTTTCTGTGGGACTACAAATGAGTAAGCTTACGCTTTGGACTCCCTTTTTGCTTGGCTTAGGCTTAGGCTTAGGAATATGCTTATAACTCTGTTCCGCCCCTATTTTTTTGATTGGCCACTATTTTGGAGTTAATTTCATCCTATGATTTACTATTGAATAAAAATGTATAATATAGTTTTTCAGCAAAGTGCTGCCTGGAGCGATCATGGTTGTTGGTTAATTTGGTCAGTAATGAACAAACCTGCTTATTAACGCTGATGTTTCAATTTTAGCAACTTACACATTATCATTTTAAAACCCGTTGTTGCTCTCTTTCTTGCGTGTGATGACCTCATGAAATTATACGTAGTCCACAACAGAACAATTAATAGCACAATTGCTAAATAAGAAGTGTAGATAATTTTGGCCCAGAGTGAAGTCTATAAACGATTGCTGTATATTTTTGACAATGAAACCATTGCAGCGTTGAAAGTTCAGCAGCACACGCCAGTTGTTTATTCGTTTCACATGTTCCGATCCATGTAAAGATTAGAAACGGAACATTTTTGTGGCGGCCAGCGATAGAGTAAACCTAAGTTTTCGACTAATTTTATGCTTAGACTTTAGGCTTAGGAAAAAGCTTATTGTTACACTTTAGGCTTAGGAATATGCATATATTATTATTCCGGCTCCATCATTTCAGTTCATCTCGACTGCACATAAGAGCGTCTTGAGGGTACAAATAAAATTTTATAAACACAAAATATCGATTACTTTAAATATTTTGGCCCATGTATTGAACAGGGCTGGATCGTTTTCCGGAGGGCTATAATAGAGTCAGTTTAAGCTTTAGAATAATTTGTTGCTTATGCTTAGGCTTACGATTACGCTCATCTATTCGCTTAGGCTTAGGCTTAGGCTTAGCAATATGCTTATACTACTGTTCCGGCCCTGTTCTCTACATGGGCCAAAATTTTTCAGCTTACGGCCAATATTTATTACAGCAGGCGTTTTCGTTGACCGCTGTTTACATCACAAAATCATCTCCGATCCGCTTGTTTGTGAGCATTATACGCACAACTAATTTTACAATCCCACTATATACTTGACCTTTAGCAAAAAAAAATATTGCAGCTTGCAATAATTATTTTTTTCATCCAGAATATATCCTGTGTAAACTTAGACAGTAACGTTTAATAATACTGTTCATTGCTTTCCAAAAACATTCCAAAAGCCTCAATTTTAAAAGACACTCTCGTTCAAAGATGTGCTTTACATAGAACAAAACGGAAGCTGTGCACGTTTCATTGCACATAAGTGCACACACACACTGCATTATCCGTTGCGTAATATTGCACAAATACTGCAGATGCAATTTTGAATACAGTGCTAGCGCACTCGGCGCGTGCAAACTTTGCAGAAGTCAAAATCTGTTTTACGGATGTAAACTCGGGTGTAAATACACGAATATTTTGCGAAGCTGCTGTATGTTTGAATATTTATTTCATTTTCTATAATAAATTGAAACATTACAAATAGCAATTATGCAAACAGCAGTGTTGATGAGATGTTGCGCGTGGAATTATAAACAATATACAGGTGCAAACATGTAGTTTACAATTGTGACGTAAAAATATATTAGCAATGTCATTATCGAGCGTCCAATAATAGCTACGAAGATGCACTCTGCTTGATTCTCACGAATTATTATAGATCCCATCCTTAATAGCAACCAAATCGCTACCTTAAGCTAGGCTTCCAAGCCTGTTTCTGGCTGTCTATTATTTGCATTACAGTTCAACTAGCCTACCCAAGTTTACCAATATAGCGTATCTTATGGTCTTTACTGATCTATTGCTCGTTTCACCGACCCAGATTCTGATCAGGTCGACAAAAAGTGAATAATAATAATAGGTACAGTAGAGTTGATATGGTGACGGATTTTACTTTCAAGCCGAGTTTCTCTTATTGCAAGCCAAAATCTACTAGAAACTAAAGCGCCCCCCAGAAAAGGCCATTTTAAGGGCTGTGTAATGCAGGGTTCGCAATATAAAATTTCATTTTGCGACCAAAAATGCTATAAGGTAGAGTTAACAAGTGGCAATTTGAACGCTGTATAAGTATATTCCTAAGCCTTAGTCTTAGCCTAACAATAAGCCTATACAAAACCTATGCCTATACACTCAAAATTCAAGTCTAAACATTAAGCTTACTCTATTGGAGCCATGCTAAAACACTGCCTGTACCTGATCTATACATAGGCCACTTTGCGAAACGCAGGGTTTTTGGCCGGAAAACGGAAAAAATTGTTTTTTTTTATTTTTTCCATTTTTTTCGATGGGGAAATGGAAAAATATTAAACGATTCATAAATATAATTTGCAACTACAGATGATATAAAATGTTATTGGATAACATGTAACTAATTTACATGCAACATATTAACAGTGATCCCTGTGTATATGTCCAGCAGGACACATTATATGTTCGAAAAACAACAATTTCGGCTTATGAATATATGAAGTTAATATTGTAAAGTAAACAATGCCTGATGAAAAAATTTCGCTATTGATCTATGACTTTTCATACTTACGTAATCTATATATTAAAGCTGGAATGCCACACATACGTATTTTTGGCGCAGTTTCAGCAGATTTATATATCCATAATGGTCATATGCAGATTTTCCTCTATACTTCTAAGTTAAAAATTCTCAAGATAGAAGATTGTTGTTTACTTTTTTGTGTAGTTGTTCTATAAGGTAAAGCCTGTTTGCTTTATGAATATATTTTCGCATGTATATTTAATCAGTATATTGTCTTAAGGAAACATCAATTTGCGACGCGTATGTCCCTCTGCGGATAGTGGATCCCGGGGTCCACCGTGTATTTTCAGAAATTTGCATACCTGTGCAAGTACGGATTAGTAGTATTAATTATTGGCAGATATTCTGACAACACACAGGAAAACTACGAAAACACCATTACAAATAATATTTCAGAATTGTAGTTTCTTCGGTGATGACCAAAAGTTATCCGAGACCGCGACATTTCATGGCCGGTCTCCACCTATCCCTGGCTCGGATTAAGGCTATTATTTTTGCTTAGGATTAGGCTAAATTATAGACCCATTTTTACGCTGAAGTTTAGGCTTAGGCTTAGGAATAATAGAAATTTGCTGAGACGTATTCTGTCGAGCCCCTAAACACTTGTCATCTGTATCTGGTTTTCCAGAGTTATTTATATTGTAACCCAATAAACATTGTGAACGTACACGGTCACCTGCAAACATTTGCATTACATGTGTGACAGAAAAAGTATGTTAAAATAAAGTCAATCAGTTCGATAGTAATTAGCATAAATACGAATGATGGTATATATTTTTTGAAGTTTTTTAAAAAGTGATATCCGGCATGTTGAAATACCGGAGCCGGAGCCTGATATATATAATTATATATATATTTACTACGATATCGCAATCCTATTTACAATAACAGTTGCATCGCATCTTCACAGTTTCCAAAACGGCAATCAAATTTTAGATTCGGATAACAAAGAATGTCGTGATTTTGGCATGTTCTGACCAAAAAATGCCTGTTTAAGGTAAACACTAAGTTTGAAAATTTGAATTCTTTAAGTTTGAACTTATGACATTCCAAGGCAAATATTTAATCCACAATTACGTCAAATCGAACTTGCTGATCTGAAAATTGAGTTGGAATTGGTTAAGTGCAAAAAGTAACGTCAAGTTTCAAACCTCATGGTTGGTTCATTGATGCGCCGGCCCATGTATACAACAGGGCCGGAAGAGTAATAAACATATTCCTAAGCCTAAGTCTAAAGCCTAAGCGTACAGATGAGCCTATTCCTGAGCTTAAGCCTAAGTATAAGCCTAAGCCTAAGCAAAAAAGTTAGTCTAAAAAGCATAAACAGACTGAACTACAGTTCCGCAGAAGAACGATCCGACCCTGTTCTATACATGGGCCGATGCGTCCCGATGCGCCTATCAACATTCTGGCAATCGATGCTGCAAACACTTGGAAACACGGTCACTATATATCAACGCAACGTAATTTATAAAACATAAACCTTTTTTTCTTTTTACATTAATAATAACTAATTTTTTAGGTTCTAAAACCTGAATTAGGCATTTATTCTCTGTTCGGCTAGTGTAAAGGGTGTTTAAGGAGCTGTAAGTTGGCCCGAAAGGGGGCATTTGAGATAACCACCTGTTTGATATGCAGTAGGCACATATATAACTGTCGAGTGGGCCGTGTTTCTGCGGAGCTGCGATAAAGTAAGCTTATAACGTTTAGACTAATGTTTTGCTTAGGCTTAATACTAGGTTTAGTTATAGACTTGTGTTTACGCTGAGGCTTGCAGTTAGGTTTAGGAGTGATATACTACTGCTACGGCCATACATGGACCAAGAGATCTTTGGAATTGAATAAACTATTCTATGATATTAGGGCCCCGCGCAAATACTTCTTTGGTGTTTTCCATTGGCTCCTGTAAGACTTAACGTCCTAAGGATCGAGACGATTTTGTAGGTCGACGAAGCCAAGCTGACGAGAACAGATTCATCGTCAAAACAAACTTCGCTTTTGGAAACTTTCTGTAAAAGGCTAAACCTTTCTCAGATGCTAGAGTGGCCCGAATATAAGGGGGACTGATGCTTATTTGGCCTCTCCAGAGAGTACCCCATGTTATTCGGTTACGGACTGTTATTTATTTTTAACTCACGCTCTGCCTCCCTTCGTTACTGATTAATAATCCGGTACTGCAATTATCCGTTAAATTAAACGTTTTTGACTTGGGTCAATAGCTTGAGCGATAATGCAAGGTTATACTTAGGAATTACTTTTAAAATTTAAGTATGCTTTAATGACTCGAACTCAACTGTATTTAGTCCTGGAGTTATCTATGCGCTACAAATAGGAATAATTGACATTTATGGACTCTGATTGGTGTTTATGGACTCTATCTGCTAACGGACTCGTATTAGGGATACTGACTCCTGGACTCAAAATGGCACTCCCTCTTATTCGGGTCACTACAGTAGACTATACTGCGAGAGATTTAGGCGGAGTACGTACTGTAGTGACCCGAATAAGAGGGGAAACTGATATTTATTTGGCGTCTCCAGAGGGTACCCCACTTGTTAATCGGTTACGGACTGTTATTTATTTTTAACCCACGCTCCGCCGCCCTTCGTTATAGATATATATCCGGTACTGCAATTATCCGTTGAATTAAACGTTAGTTTGTCTTGTGACAAGGTTATACTTAGGAATGTACCTTAAAAATTTAAGTACGCTTTAAAGTTTCGAACTCAAATTATTTGGTCCTAGAGTCATTTATACGCTACAGTTAGGGTTAATTGACATTATGGACTCAAATTACGGTTTAACCATATCCGCTTACGGACTCTTATTAGGGATACGGACTCCTATTGATTCGGACTCAAAATCGAGACCCCCCACCTTTTATTACCTAACCCCCCACTTATTCAGGTCATACAGTACATGAAATAAGACACAATGAGCTGTGTTCAGCAATTACAACCCGTTAACGCAGCACAAAATCGTTACAACACGTGAGCGCATATAGGACTCGAACGTCAAGCTCCTATAGCTAAGTTTTGACAGTAAACGTTCCCACACTTCCGAGAGTCCATAGTTCAAATGGTAGTTAGAAAAAAGGACAATAGACGAAACACAAAATAATATGTCATAACAGGTTAAAAATTCAAATAGTACACGTCAAAATCAAGTCAAGGAATGTTGCCCATTTCCCTCAATTTTCACCTAGGTTTAGGACATGGCTTTACCTATCGCTAACCTTTAGCCAAAAATGTTATCTAAGCCTTAACCTTAAATGTAAATGGGAAAAGTGTATGATAGTCTATGACAAGTTTGTGTTATGCTAAAAATGAAATGGTAACCTTAAAGTTGAACCCTCGCTGAATGCTCAGATATAAATCTATGACGCCACAACGCTTTCAGTTAACAACAAACCGTGTCGTAACACAATGTCCATTTTTAGCATTCGACTTAATTTTGTTAGTCATGAGAACGTGTATTTGTGTAGAGTTTTTGACAAAAAATGGGTCAAATTGGTCAAATATTTTACTGTTACTGTGTCATTTATTTTGCGTCGTTTACAGAGATTAATTATTCATAAATATCAATTTATATAACCCTGAAAATATAGCAATATTTTCTAGTTTCGAATTTTTCTGACTGCAGTTATTTGCGATATACCAACGTAATGCGGTATTATATTCGCCATGTGATTTTAGCAATTTACTGTATTATTGCAGTTACACAATTCAGTATAACAGGTAAAGTGGTATGTTTGTTATATAATTGACGTCGTAGGAAAGTTTATTCAGCAACGGGATGGGCACTTGAAGTTTTCTTGTAATACCAGTTTAACGTTAGCTTTGGAGTTGCGTTTTCGACGGGATTTTTATGGAAACACAATTCAAATTGCAAATAATTCAAATTTCAAGTTTTAGTGTCATGCAAAAAATTGCACCGATATTAAAAGAAGCTATCCGCAACTTTGTAGACATTTCAAAACATGACATTTGAAATTGACACACAATCTGTCGAATATATGACAATGTAGTGTAAATGTTTATCGCATCAGGTTAGCAGACATCTGACAATTTTTGAATTTGATTGTGGGATAACGTTCAGACCGAGACAAGATGTTACCCGCTATTGCGGGGTCAAAACGTATTCTATGCTGTCCAAGTTATAACGACAACATCGCAGCAACTGAAATACAAATATCAAAGGTTGTTCCAGGGGTCTATGACGATTCACAGCCTGCGCCATTAGAACCCACTAGATTAAACACAAAAATCATACATTTGACGCTCAGGTTTGGGTAATCTGACACTCATCGTTGTCGCTTTTGTGGTTTGGTACGCTAACCACTTCGCGGATATTAGCAAACCAACTTGGCAGACTTTTAACTTTTGTCATATTTGACATAATTCAAGTGTTTTAGACACATTAAGTTGGTTAGACGCAACAAAATCATATGGTTATTTGGCTAATTACACATATTACACGTTTTTGTTATATTATATGTAACGTAACTATTTTAGATGCGTGCGGAAGCGACAGCGGAACCAATAATCGGGGCGGAAACGGAGGCAACCGCGGAGGCAGAGGACGAGGCAGAGGATTCCAAAGTAAGCTTTATCGGTTGGGAAATATGAGACATCACACTCTCCAGCTCAGACGGTTTCGCGGCGCATTCATATACGTACCATGTAGCAGCAAACTCACGGTATATAGAGCCATTGCAGCGCAAAGTACGCATGGCTGCATAGCTGAATGGTTATAGAACAGCGGACCGGCAAGTTCAACTCCCCACCGCAACTGCAGCAAAATCTTCGTGAAGGGCTCTATATGGTACTGCTTAACTTAGAATTTCATAAATGAGTAACAGTTGAACACTGCAAAAAATGATGAGTCAAATTGACTCTTTTTGAAATATGCTTTTCCTGACTACACAAACTGAGTCAAAATTCGACTCTGCCAGAGTCAAATTCGATTCACTGAATCGCTCAGAGAGTCGAGTTTGACTCTGGCGGAGTCGAATTTGTATTTCGGAGAGAGTCAAATTGATTCACCATTTTTTACAGTGTAGCACGGCTTTGCGTTCTTCATAAGTATGAACGTACGCTGCTGCCATGCGTAAAGTCTGCGGTACGATTGCATCGCTGTCTTGCAGAGCCATAGAGAACGAACGCACACACCGGCGTAGAGCGAATGTGGTAGCACGAGTTCTGCCCATTTGCGTTGCTCGAGTTCTTGACTTAAGCACACAGCACAGCACTGATGTCCGAGTACATAGCAGTGTTTAGCAGTGCTTAGCAGTGCGCATTTGTGTATTGCAAAGAGGGTAAAAGCCGGGGTAAAACTGATTTGTGCCACGGTCCTAAGGTTTAGTTAAGAACCGAAAAAATTTACGCTCGTAGACTAACGACGTAAAATTTTATTTTCTTAAATAAACCACCCACAAGAAAAACTAAAGGTATCAACTTCAAAGAAAATTTCACACGTGATGTGTTAAACTATAGAACAGTATTATAAGCATATTCCTAAGCCTATACCTACGCCTAAGCCTAAGCGTAAGAATGAGCAGTTTCCTAAGCCTACGCCCAAGCCTAAGCCAAGCAAAAAATTATTCTAAAAGCTTAAGCTTACTCTTTTCTAGTCTCACAGAAAAACGTTCCGCCCCTGATCTTTCATTGGTCAACTATAAAAACTTGGTGTAATGTATAATCCATCTTTTCTTTTGCCATGTCTTCTGCTAATGAAACCGCTTTCTTTATGACGCGCTATTGTTACCTGATGTATGTAATCGGAAACTGCAGTCATTTTGCGTTAATTTTAGATTTGGTTGGTGGCAATGCACGTGAAGAAACGTGGACGTCACGAGACTCAGGCGATTCGATCACAAGTGCGTCAGACTTGACGTGTAATTCTTTTGGATCCGACTGTCGATGGCATAACGTTGACGGACCGGATTTGTTGGATTGGACTAAAGGTTTTGGCCGGCCGGCACAGTCTTCCTTGCGTTCGCTTACAAGTACTTCTGTCACACCTGGTACGTAATCTTTGCAGCATTAGGTTGCTTTATTTAAGCATCTGATTTCCCATCGTTGAATAGTTTTCAAACATTAACATTCAAAGGCTTTGGTTACTATTTCTGCCCACGTAAAGATCAGGGACGGAACGTTTTTCTGCGTGACGGCAATAGAGTAAAGCATAAGCGTTAGACTCTTTTTTTATTTGGCTTAGGCTTAGGCTTAGAAATATGCTCATTCTTACACTTTGGCATAGGCTTTGGCTTAGGCTTAGGCTTAGGCTTAGGCTTAGGCTTAGGCTTAGAAATATGCTCATTCTTACACTTTGGCATAGGCTTTGGCTTAGGCTTAGGCTTAGGCTTAGGCTTAGAAATATGCTCATTCTTACACTTTGGCATAGGCTTTGGCTTAGGCTTAGGCTTAGGCTTAGGCTTAGAAATATGCTCATTCTTACACTTTGGCATAGGCTTTGGCTTAGGCTTAGGCTTAGGCTTAGGCTTAGAAATATGCTCATTCTTACACTTTGGCATAGGCTTTGGCTTAGGCTTAGGCTGAGGAATATGTTTATAATACTGTTCCGCCCATGTTCTTTATATTGACCCTTTTTTCTAATGCGGCGTTCACGTTATAACTGGGGCGGCTTGGAACACGTTTTGCCCAATGTTGATTCGACGTCAACATAAAATTCTGTGATCCGAATAGCGGATATGTAAACCAAATGTGAATATCATATGACATTGGCTTACAAATCACTGATGTCGAGCGATCATTGTATACAAATAACCATTTGTCATACGATACTGCGGGACATTTATGTGAATATCATATGATATTCCAAAATTCTACTAAATATCATATGATATTTATACAGGACAATGGAATTTGTGCACGCTAAATAAAACAGTAAAAAGTCGGATAATGCAGCATTAAATGATTTCGCAAGTTGAATTAGCTTCTACCGTTCTGTTTCTCGCTAAGTTTTTCCCAAAATATATTCCTAAGTACAAATAATTCAAATTTGAAATTTTAGTATCATATGACATTCTACAGTACAATCATGCCAGTTTACCACAAATTTGCAGACATTTTCAAACATATCATATGATACTCGCAGACAATATTTGGAATATCATATGATATTGCAGTACAAACAGTAGATGTCACATCAGGATAGCAGACAATTCAAATACCAGCTATAGTCATAGGGACAAAACGCGTTCCAGGCTGCCACAGTTGTAACGTGAACCCCGCATAACTTGCATTTTTAGTCAAATCGATTTTTGACGGTAAAAACAGACATATTTTCAGTTGAACCATACGCAGTTGCGTTTCCTGATGAAAGCCGGCCGCCGGAAGACGCAGCGTTTTTGGTGTCAGATCCGATCGATTGTCAAAATGGCGACGGTGAATTGTCTTTTACGTAAGTAAAATTTGGTTCTTGACTCTTCACAGTCTTAGGCCTGGCTTCTGGCTCCGGTTACGAATGGGTGTATACTTTTTAGAAATTTTAGTGTCGTACGGTGCCGTCCATCGCTGTGCGTACACACGTCCGTCATCGCACGTGACCTGTCCGTCGCGGTATGTCGCCGTCGGTCGCCGCTTGTGATCGTCGGTCACCGTGATGTATCGTTCGCGCAATAATGAACGGCGCCGCACGAACAGTATAGCACAACCCTTCATAAGCCCAATCTCCAAAAAAGGCTTAGCTAAGTTTTCATCAATCGGTCCGTGGAAAGATCAGGGGCAGAACGTTTTTCTACGGAACTGCACTAATAAAGCTTATGCTTTAGACTAATTGTTTTGCTTAGGCTTGCATAAGACGACGAGCAGTGCCGCGCGACCAACATAGCGCAAAAGCTAATATTTAGAAACCGGTTTGCCAAAGTTTAAGCCTAGGCCTAAAACCTATGTCAAAGCCTTTACTTAAGCTAAAGTCTGAACATAAGTCGAAGCCTAAGCCTTAACCTTAAATGTAAGCAAAAGTGTACAAAAGAAATTAAGTTTAATGCACGTTTCGCTCGCAAGATTTTGTCATAGTGGCATAAGCCTGGCTTTTGACTCGCTTTGCTTGTTAAACATGACTGTACATCTTCGGCTTAGGCTTTAGGTATAAGCTCATTCTTACGATTATGCTCAAGTTTAGGTTTAGGTTTAGCCTTAAAAATATACTTATACTATCTTCTCGGTCCTGTTCAATAAATTGAATCAAATATACAGAAAATACTCAAGATTCTATTTAACAATCAGAATCCATCGCAGAAAATAAAATTTACAACGAGGTACAACGTTACTTTTAGGGCCGTAGCAGTAGATTAAGTGCATACCTAAGCAGAAGCCTATGCGTCGCAAAAGCGTATTCCTAAGCCTAAGCCTAAGCCTAAGCTTAAGCAAAAGCGTATTCCTAAGCCTAAACCTAAGCATAAGCCTAAGCCTAAGCTTAAGCAAAAACTGTAGTCTAGAAAGTAAGCCCAATTTTTTACAGACCCACCAGAAACCGGGACGGCCCTAAAAGTAACATGGGTTACAACGAGTCCACGGGTAAACGAAAACTATCAATTAAAGCTATATTGCAGCAAGGGTAAATTAACAACTGATGTTTTCTGTGCCAGAATGTTTCAGTTCAGCAAATTTAGACAATAATTAGCAATTTCAATATGCATGATTAAAACTTGAATTTTTTGTTCAAATTATTTTTCAGCTACTGGACAAGTGTCAATTCAGACTTGCGAGTGTGCACACGACGCGTTGGCAGTTCTTCATCGCTAACATGCAGCAGTCCAATATCAACCGGTGACCCTGGACCGGCATTTGTTAACATCGAATCATCCAGTGAACCGTTTGAGGTAAAACAGCGCTCGTTCCATGTTAGAATTTTTCCATTGAAATTTTAGCCAATGTTACTTTGAGACGCGTAACAGTAGTATAAGCATAACGCTAGAGCTTGGAGTAAGTCTGATTCTCAGCGCATGGATAAGCCAATAACTAAGTCTAAGCCAAAACCTAAGCCTAAGCCTGAACAAAGAAGTAGTCTATGCCTTCGTTTAGTCTTTTAAATCAGCGCGGTGTGCATCTCAAAATAAGATGAGGCCGAAAAATGACTCTACTAAATTTGACGAAACCTCTAGCAAAACTGCTGCAGGGTACGGAAGTGAATTGTCTACTTGGGCCAAATGCAGACCTCCGGTTGTACCATGATACCTGGAAAAGTAAACCGTTGTTCTATCTAAAATGTACCACAACGAATCATCGGGTTAATATAGTAAACATAAATATGTTTACCGTTTTTTTACCAAAATTCCAGATGGGTTAAGAATCACAAATTTATACCCGCGCTTTACCATTTTTTACCCGCGGATTCGTCATATCTTACCTAGTCCGTGTTTATTCGCGTCTGCCCGTGGGTACCCTCAACCCATTACAAGCGCAAGCACATTTCTTCAAGATGTTTTCTGGTTCTTGGCATTATAAAGACCACCATATCTATCAAATTGTTACCGAATTCACACAGTTGCATCTTCGCTTAAAGTCGAGGTTAAGACTAGACTCTGTTCCATATATGGGCCTCCAACTTTCATAATCTTTTGGGCCAATCTAAAGAACAGGAGCGGAACAGAAATATAAGCATATTTCTAAGCCTAAGCCTAAACCTAAACATAAGCGTAAAAATGAGCATATTCCTAAGCCAAAGCCTAAACCTAAGCCAAGCAAAAAAATTAGTCTAACGCTTAAGCTTATATTCTTTTCTAGTCTCACAGAAAAACGTTCCGCCCCTGATCTTTACATGGACCATCCTTTGTATATACAATTCCTCCTCAGCATAAGGCTTTTAGGCTTCAGCGTATGCTTTAGATTACAGGATTCGGAAAACGCTTAGAAAAACGTGAGCCTAAACTGAACCTGTACCTAATACTGTAGACCTAAGTCCGTGTCTGAGCCATAACCTTAAATGCGGTGGAAAAGTGTATACTACTTACAAGAGTCGTTTAATATTTAAATTTCAGATGTATTTGACTGCAGAAAATTTTGATACAAGAGATGACTTTGTGCTTGTTGATGACTTAGAGTATAATGCGTTACTTTGCTAACATAATTCGTACAAAATTCAACTGTGAAATGAACAATGTATAGTGCAAAACTTGCTCGTTTCAGCAAAAATCACTGGCGGATCGAACGGGGAGCCGATCAGGGCTTAAGATTCTCCCGAACAGGAGCTAAAATCACCATTTTTGGTAAAGTTTAAACAAAAACCGCGTTTCGCATCTCGCTTGCTTCGCTCATAAATTATTTTCATTATATCTCGCGTGGTCACCGGGATTAATATCTTCTGGATCTGCCACTGGCCGTATGAAATCAGGTAAAACCTGATGAAAAACACTGCAAACAGTTTGATAACTTTGGGCTTTTCGAAGATTACTCTGCTCATGTCGCCGAAATGAAAGACTTTGTTCAAGCATTACTATAACTTTGTGTACGGCAGCATGCCACAGACAGCGACGTAGCCTTGATTTCATTTTGGCAGGGTAGAATCTCATGCCAAACATTCATGCAAGCGAGAGGAACGCCAGAAAAAAACTAATCTGGCCCCCAACGTCCAAAGGGTTCATGTTATTTTTTCAAATATCGCCAGGGGATTTGGTATATCCATCTTATCTGCTCCCTTGAGCTTTTGGCTATAAATATTTTGTTAAAGATACATTTTGTTTTTATACATCCAACCTAAAGAATATTATCAGCCATCATGTTAACTTTACTACCGTTGTTCGAAAAATACGAGTCAGTGCAAAGGATTTATGATAATTGACATTGGACAAAAAATGTCCCCCTTCAACTAAGAAGAATAACTTTCAGATGTGTCAGCTATAGCTTGGTCGTTTGATTGATTTGAAGCAAACTCAGCATATGTTTTGATGTTTGTACTGCGATAATTGTTTTTTCGAAATAAAAAGTTTTTAACTTATTTAAAATTCATTACTAAGTTTGAGATTCCGCTATGAAATTTGATACTACAACGCCTTCTGTTATCCGGTAAGTAAGCCTTTGGTGCGTTTGACATAGTGTGAACAGATATCCGTTTCCGTTGCTGTTAAACGATTAGCGGAAATTTGTGTTTACTTTCACGATCAAAATCAGTTATAAATCACGTACACATCTCGCGACTTTCGTTACAGATATGCTGCAATTGTTTGAAATGAAATAAAAATGACAAAATTCATCCAAAGTATAAAAAGATTTTTTTGTTTGAAATTTTTAAAAATCGGTGAATATTTGCACGCGTCGAATGTGTTGGCAGAAAAATAAAAGTTTTTTAAAATTTTTTTTATATACTTCAATATCCGGTTTTGGTTTCCGTTATTTTAACTATCCGTTTACACCCGACTGTACGGATATGTGAAAGTGCCGGATAACTAAAAAGACCAATGTTACTTTTAAGGGCGTAACAGTAGAGTAAGCGTATTCCTACTTACGCCTAAGCCCAAGCCTAAGCGTTGCTAAAGTGTGTTCTTAAGCCTAAGCCTAAGCAAAAAATGTAATCTAGAATCTAAATCTACTCTTTACAGACCCACAAGAAACCTGCACGCCCCTAAAAGTAAACATGAGCCAAACAACTTTCCCGAATTCTAAACCCGTTGAATGCAGCAGCTTAAAAGGCTTCATATAAGAACATGCTGTTTGTTGAATACGTCATGAAATATGCACAATGTGGAGTGTTTGAAAAATAATTTTCCATCAAATCTAATACCACTTCCGGCCCATGTATAGAACGGGGCCGGATCGTTTTCCTGAGTAAACCACAAACGTACTTATTTAACGCTTAACAGATTAATTCTGGTATCGAAAAAATTGCATGTAAACGTAAGTTTAACTGTGAATTTAATAAAATAGGGTTAGTGATTATTTGAGCCCTTATCTTTATTTATCATGCAGAAATAAAAGCATTGAATGAACAAATAAATTTATTGTTCAAGTCAGTACAATATTATAACAACATTGAGATATAGATAGGCTCATCGTGGTGATACTGTTTGCAACCTGAACTCGGCCTCGTAGACAAGGGGGGCGCCAGGGGGCGCTACGCCCCCGTCCTGGACAAATTTTGGCCCCCTAAAATTTTTTCAACCTTGCTTGTAAGTCATTAAAACCTTTGAATGTCCCTCATGCAAAATTTTTAGCCCCCCCCCCCCCACTAGCAAGGAGAGCTGGCTACAGGCCTGTCTGAACTGAATGCAGGCCAATGTTAATTATTAAAGCCTGTCTATTAATGAATGAGACTGGTGGACTTAGACACCTTGAGAATTAGGCTTATGCGTGTACGGTCAATGTATAAAACAGGGCGGTCACAGTAGTATAAGCATTTCCAGAGCATAAATCTAAGCCTAAGAATAAGCTTATACCTAAGCCTAAACCTAAGTAAAACACTAGTTTAAAGCAAAAGCTTACTCTATTGCAGTCCCACAGAAAAACGCTTCGCCCCTGATCTTTACCTGAAGCGGATTATACTTAGGTTTAGACTTCTAATTAGGCTTACGTTTAAATTCATATACTTAGGTTTCGGCTTAGACTACGGCTACCGTTTAGTGAGCAACCGCTTATAGGTAACATTTTCCGAATACAGTACGAAACTATAAGCAAGAGCATGGAAACCAGCGTGGGCTTAGGGGTAAGTGAACTCCATAAAATATTTGTATCAAGTATACATGTGATTTTTCATTTGCGATATATTTAGAGAAAGTAGTCAAGATATTGGCATTCTTACGATGGTTTATCAATTCAACAACATTTTCAAAAATGATTTTTTAGATTTATTTAATACACACAGTTTGTGCATTGTTTAGTTGGCCCATAGTAAGCTGAAGCGTTAGACCAATGTTTTTTGCGTACGTTAAGGCTTACACTTATGTATAAGCTCAGCCTTACGTTTAGGCTTATAAGAATATGCTTATACTACTGTTACAACCCTTAAGCGGAAGTGTTAGACCAATCTTTTTTGCGTAGGTTAAGGCTTAGGTTTATGTATAAGCTCAGTCTTACGCTTAGACTTATAGGAATATGCTTATACTACTGTTACAACCCTGTTCTATACATTGGCCGTTTAATTTAATATCTTACATATCACAGCGGATGTATTAAAACAACGTTTCGAACCCCTGTGATTGAAACCGTAGTTTCGTCACTGCCCGAAACTCCACATTTATAGCGGGGCTATTCAACATACAGCGAATATTGTAAGGTTTCGAAAAAAATATCCATGTCCGTTCGAATAATAACGTTGGCATTGACGCAAAACCTGTAGTAATACGCAAAACTGTATTATTGGACAGTGTTGAAGTTAAAAAAGCATAACATGGGCACATAAAAACCAGTCGTAACTCCGCGTCTAAATTAATACGAGATGTAATTTGATAATAAATCAAGCTCCAAATTTGATTCGATATTAATTGTAAAAATCACCAATCGTGGCTCGTTATTCATTGGCCCAAAATTACCAATCGTCGCTCGTTATTCATTGGCTCCAAAATAACCAATCGTCGCTCGTTATTCATTGGCCCAAAAAACACAATTCGTGGCTCGTTATTCATTGACCCAACCAATCACAATTGTCTGTCAGATCAGTAACGCCTGTAAACCATAATGTATCAGTAACAGTTAAGCCTGGCCCGCAGTCAGAGGGGGCATAGGCTTGACGCCTCTCCTAAAATTATTGGGCACCTCCTGGCATATTAAGGCCATTTACTAAAACGATGACAGTAACGTGATAAAATTGTGGCATTAAGACGTGAACCTTACGGCGCACGAGTCAGAGTGGGCCAGGGGCTCAGAAGTCCTACTACAATTTTGGGCAGCCAAGAAAAGTTTTAGCTCTGCTTGTATTTTTAGACCCCTAGCAGGTTAAGCCGCCTACCGGCCTGGAACCGCTTCTTTTGTTTATACTTGTACAAACAGCTAACTGTCCCAACAATTTACGTAAGCTTTATTTGACGAATATTAACTTTTGCATGCCTTTAATCTATATAGTCACCAAAAAATTTAGTTATATCCTTCTGAACAATTTCTTTAACACTTTATCATACGAATATTTTCTATTTCATCTGACGCCTACTTTTATGCTATGATTCAAACTCCAGTGACTGGAGTGGGAGGCATTTACCATCACCAGTCAGCTATAGGAGCTTGACGCTCGAGACCGAAAGGGCTGTCACGTCTTGTGGTAATTTAGTACTATGTATACGTGTTGAAATTGATATACACTGTGCGATATTGATTATTTATCGTATATCCATTGCGCTGAGTTGCCCATAGTCAACTCTATGTGACAAGGGGTTAAAATAATAATTAATAAAATTCAAAAGGCTGTCAGGAATCAAGGAAACTGAGCAAAACGTTTGCGATATATAATAATAGTTACTGAAAGCACAAACTACGTTATCGTCTTACTTGGCAATTGTCACGTGTTCGTCATAATCGGTTGGTATCACCTGTAAAAATAGCCAGAAACATTCGCTTATCAGCCGTTGTCTCCCCGCGGCGAACAGGGGCTTAGACAGCATTTTTTCGGAAATGATAACCGCAGTTATCGTTTTTTGCGAGCTACTGCAGCGAGAGCAAATTTTTTGACCTCTATAGGTTAGTTATTCTACTGCCTGTAAAAGTGACTTTGTCGAGTTTTCAAAAATTTAGTCGATGCATAGAACAGGGCCGTAACGGTAGCATAAATATATTCCTAAGCATAAGACTATATATGTCTGAGCTTCAGCGTAAAGAATGAGCTGATACGTAATCCTAAGCGTAAGCAAAAAATTAGTCTAAAGCTTAAACTTACGTTATTGCGGTCCCGCAGAAAAACGTTTCGCTCCTGATCATTATATGGGCCGAAAATTTCGAAATGGAATACATATCTCTATTCGTTCTTGCATACTCCCTTGCTCACACAATATTTAAACTTTTGAAGAACCAACTACACAACTTGCATTCGCTATTATACTTGTTCATTTGATCTATTACGCCCAGCAAAATAATAAACCTACACTCAACTGCCAATAAATAAAAATTAAAATTCGAACCGTAAACTTCGCAAATTTCACTTTAGTTAAACTGAATGCTTTGCTAAATTTAAACTGAACATTGAGTCAAAATTTATCTCAACTTCTTCAACTCAATTGAAATCTATTAAATAATTTAACTCAGCTTAATTTGTTAAAAATTTGGCTCTGTTCTCGTCGGAATTCCTGCTACAATTTAATTCCTGTTCCTGTTCCTGTTCCTGCATTGAAACATGCAATAACCGGAATTTTTCGGTTTTGCAGCAAATTATTCATAACGATTTCAATATTGGAAACTTTGTCTTTGAAAAATGTTTTATGTCGAAATTAATGTTTTTGCAATTAGTACAATTTTGTTACTGAATTCTTCCTGATGCATTTTCGCAAAACTTGATTATGAAATTGCAAAAAAATTCTTTTAAACCATTTTTTGGCAAGTTTTCTAACAAATGCAACAGTAATTCGGTGATGAAAATGATTTTAAATTCCGGTTCCTGTTCCTGTTCCGGTCCCTGCAAAGAAATTCAATTCCTGTTCCTGTTCCTGTTCCGGTAATATTTAGTTCCTGTTGGAACCCTGATGTACCTTATTTTTAAGACAACATCGAGACAAACACGTGCAGCAAGGTACTGTTGAGTCTTCCGGTGTTGACGGTGACGATCCACGAAGTAATGCAGGAGTTTGAGCAAAAATGCCATGAGATAGTGACATAACGAATAACCTAAAACTACAGCTCACATTTTTAAACGGTCAGCATTCTGTTGAAAACGTGCGCAGCATCTATTATCAGTTCGTAAAACTGCAGATACCATGTAAATTTTAACTTTGTAAATTTTAAATTTTTGCAAATATTTCACATGAACATTTTACTAGTTTAGGCCCATGTATAGAACAGGACCGCAACAGTAATATAAGCATATTCCTAAGCCTAAGCCTAAGCCTAAGTGTTTTAGATGAGCTTATACCTTAAGCCTTAAACTGACTCTACTACAGCCCCGCCGGAAAATGATCCGGCCCTGTTCTATAAGCCGCCGTTTGTAACAGCGCTTCGCAATCGACGGGATACTTTGCGCTAATATGATCGAGAAAAATAAAACTGCGAATGAGCATTTGAGGTCGAACCGACAACAGAGTGGAACGTTACGGATACCCGCGGGTAAACGCGGATCAAGCATCGGTATTTACTAACGAAAATTTATTTTGCAAACGAACCTAGGCAACATCGCTAGAAACAGTGTAACCAGAAGCGCAATCCAATATTCAGGACTTTGATAAAGTTTGATCGCAACAAAGTACGGCGGATTCGGACTGCAGCAATTAATAGCGATTATTGAATAAACCACAGAGAATACGTAGAACGCCGCAGTACACAAAACAAACGATAGAATCAACAGAAAATTCTGAAAAATTAAACAAAAAAACTAATATTTAAAATTGCGTGAACGCACAAAATGTAGTTAATGACCACATTATACGACAGTATTGACGTCAGACTAGTAGCCAGGTCACCTTGCTAGAAGGAAAGTTAGACAAAATTTATGAGGGGCATACAAGAGTTTTCGGAAAAGGCAAAATGTTTTCTAGCGTGAGCAGCTGAGCTTCACTGGACCATCGAATACAGACCTGAACAGAATTAAAATTTGGTGTGATAAAAATTTGTTCAACAGTGACTTTGAGACTTTTTAGTATATACACCGAAAATTGTCAGCCAAAATCCGGGTAAAATATAATTTTTCAAAACGGTTTTGTCCAATCATTTTATAACAATTATTCGATACTTTATTGTTTCAACTGAAAACCTGAAATGTATACTGATACATCTTCATGAACGTTCTATAAAGACTCGAAAAAATGCACTTAGCTTGTTGATGGCCACTTGAAATTAAATCCGGACTACGCCGCTGCGGCAGATAAAGTTTCCGGCCCATGTTACTTTACGCGGCGTAAAGGCTTCTAGTATTTCTATAAAAGAGTGGGTTTAGATTCTAGATTACAATTTTTTGCTTAGGCTTAGGCTTAGGCTTAGGCTTAGGAACACATTTTTGCAACGCCTAGGCTTAGGCTTAGAAATACGTTTAATCTACTGTTACGCCCCTAAAAGTAACATTGGCCAACTTACCCATGACCGAGCGCATGCTAACAGTGTTAAGTTATTGAGCAGAACCATCGCAGATGTTGAAAATGTACCATACGTCCAAATATCATTATTTTCATTGAAATAAGCCTAAAATGCTATAGTTAAAATTAAATAAAACATCGAAAACAATTTGATCTGTTCATGTTGTTTACAAAATGGTCAAAAGTTTTAAGTCCGAATATACATTTGCGAAAGTGTTTCTACACCGCAGGCATGTGAAAATTGTGATTACGGTGTATGCAAAGTATTGTGGACCAGAGGTGGGTGTAAGTTGGGTAAAGATTTTATACCCGCGCTGCGCTTTACCCGCGGAAATTTTTTTCATTACCGCTGGTATGCAGCGCAGAATTTCTTAGCCGTTACCCGCCTTTACCTGTTACCAGCCTTAACTCGTGCAAAATTTCTTTAGCGTTACCCACGTTTACCCTACCGTATTTTTTCTTCTGCGTTCAATACAATTGTTTAATTTTTACAGTGCTCTCACTATTCGCTACTTTTTTCACTTACACGGTAAAGACAGATTAAAAATTAAAGTTTTTCAGGCAGGTAAAGAATCACAAATTTTTACCCACGCTTTAAAATTGTGTACTCACGGAGATATATACCAGCGTGAAAATGTTTCGCCCGTCCCGCCTTTACCCGAGGCTACACGCGGATAGCGGTAAACTCTGTTGTGGCCGCTTCATAATTACAAAAAATGTGTTAAATTAGCTTTTAAAGCATAAATCAATAGACTCATCCGTATATACGTTAGCTTCTGTAAAAACAAACTTATTAATTCTTAAAGTAAAGTATACCATATAAGGCACGTAGAATATTACAAGGCTTTGCCATATTGCATCAGCAATATATATCCAAAACGACGTCGTGCGATAAAGCTGAAACAATAAAACAAAACATTATACCTAAACCTAAACGTACACTTTTGCTTTCTTATCTATGCTTAAGCCTAAGCTTTTGCCGTTTTTCCTAACCTGAGCCTCAGCTTTTGCGTTCTTTACCTAAGCCTAGTAAAGAAATAAACTTCTGTAAGTGAAGAGAACGAGAAGCCATGTACATTTTCGGGAAGAAATACATGTTTACAAGCGAAGAAAACGAGAAACCAGACGCATTTTCTGAAAGAAATAAATTTGTGCAAGCGAAGAGAACGAGAAGTCATATACATTTTCGGGAAGAAATACATTTTCACAAGCGAAGAAAACGAGAAACCAGACGCATTTTCTGAAAGAAATACATTTCTGCAAGCGAAGAGAACGAGAAGCCAGACGCATTTTCTGAAAGAAATAAATTTCTGCAAGCGAAGACAACGAGAAGTCATACACATTTTCGGGAAGAAATACATTTTTACAAGCGAAGAAAACGAGAAACCAGACGCATTTTCTGAAAGAAATAAATTTCTGCAAGCGAAGAGAACGAGAAGCCAGACGCATTTACTGAAAGAAATATATTTCTGCAAGCGAAGAGAAAGAGAAAGAGAGAAGCGATACGCATTTTCGCGAAGAAATAAATTTCTGCAAGCGAAGAGAACGAGAAGCCAGACGCATTTTCTGAAAGAAATAGATTTCTGCAACCGAAGAGAACGAGAAGTCATATACATTTTCGGCAAGAAATACATTTTTACAAGCGAAGAAAACGAGAAACCAGACGCATTTTCTGAAAGAAATAAATTTCTGCAAGCGAAGAGAACGAGAAGCCAGACGCATTTTCTGAAAGAAATAAATTTCTGCTAGCGAAGAGAAAGAGAAAAAGAGAAGCGATATGCATCTTCGGGAAGAAATAATTTTCTACAAGCGAAGAGAAAGAGAAAAAGAGAAGCGATACGCATCTTCGGGAAGAAATAAATTTCTGCAAGCGAAGAAAACGAGAAGCCAGACGCATTTTCTGAAAGAAATAAATTTCTGCAAGCGAAGAGAACGAGAAGCCAGACGCATTTTCTGAAAGAAATAAATTTCTGCTAGCGATGAGAAAGAGAAAAAGAGAAGCGATATGCATCTTCGGGAAGAAGTAATTTTCTACAAGCGAAGAGATCAAGAAACCAGACGCATTTTGGGGAAGAAATAAATTTCTGCAAGCGAAGAGAACAAGAAACCAGACGTATTTTGGGGAAGAAACAAATTTCTGCAAGCGAAGAGAACAACAAGTCCGTTACGCCCTTTCGAACTGTTTTTTCTGGCACCAGCGCTGATGTTTGCTGAAATATAACATACCAAATTCTCACGTCCTTTCCGATACAGTTGTGGAAATTTGAGCAAGATGCGAGCGGGCAAATCTTGATCCAAAATGCCGAATACAATTGGTGGAAGTGCAGTAAAAACAACATTGTACAGTTGCATGTACAACGGATCAAGCATCACTTGTGCTGACCATCCGTTGTATGCTTCGAACCAAAACGGTAGAAATACGATAAGCTGTAATGTATTACTCCTATATTAATGTATACATAATACGTATATCCATCAAAAAATTAGTAATTAAACAATAATACAAATAAATAAATTAATGAATAAATTTATAACCAAATTAACAATCAAAAGAGTAAACCGATGGGTAAATTGAAGGGTCGGAGTAGCCTCCCACATACCCTCATTTGGGGCCCCACCCTAAAATGGGTCCCCCATAGTAACAAGGTTTTAAACAAAAAAATCTTAAAAACATTTCAAACATCGCAAGGGGACGCATCCCGGAATATTGGGGTGCCTCCCTAGCTCGCTTCGGAACTGGCAAATGGGTAACTGAATGTATATAAACCGGGTGTTTTGGTGCCGACAGTTACAGACATCGTGGCAGCATCAGCGGCATAAGAGACGATAGAGGATATATTCCCGAAATTTCTGGAGAGACTCCAAAAGGACACTTTTACACGTAGTAGAATAACCAACGAAGGACAAAAATTTTTTGTCGCTCGCATCGCTTGTTTGCAAAAAAAATTTGGACGAGATTATTTGTTCCAGGAAAGCGAGGTCAGAAATACGTAGCCCCTCCTGGCAGAAAATAATTTGTGACAAAATGGTACGATTGATTCGTTAGAACCGTTTACATTTATGCTGTCTATACAATGTTGTAGGGGACTCAGTGGGACTTACGGCATTTTTAAAAAAGAAATATAACACCATATGCGTCAGACGATGGTACGCCCAATGTCCGTGGACCAATAATAATCGTTTGAGAAACCGGAACCGGGCTATCGCGTAATCGGATGCCATCACAGCTTGCATTCCTTCTTGTCCACTAATGCCAATTCCGACATCAGCTGTCTGAAAATAATAAAAAAAACTAAAGGCTACTGTGCACTTTCTCACAGATTCACGTCCTTAGGCTTAGGCTTGGGTTTAGTCTTATGTTTCAAAAAAGGTTTAAATATCCCTAAACCTTTACCTATGTATTTTCCTAAAACCTACGCCTTAACGATTTATGGATTCTATTTTTTAAACAAATATTTTAGTGTATTTACTGCGTTTCTGACCCCCTCAGTTTTAATTCTTTGACATCTTATGGCTCTCTACCAAATAACTTATTCAACTCTTAGAGTTGCGCTATACTTTACAGAGTCGGTCGCCGGCTTGGGCGGCACACGGCGGCGTCCGACGGCGAGTATAGCGCAATCCATTATATTCTCTCTCCCGAGTTCTCATAAGTTATCAAATTTGATACAATCATACCATAAAAACGCGTACAGAACGTCTTTTGGTTCATTTAAAAGCCAGTTGCATAGCCAGCTCATTGATTGAGCTGGCCCTCAAGTACAAGGTTCGTCCCAGAGGGCGCTTTTCCTTGTACGAACCGCGTTTTCGCTAGCAAACAATTTTTTTCAACTCCATTAAAAACAATTTTGTCATGAAAATTTTGCATCTTCTCTCCAGAAATTTACTCGCCCCTCTGCTGTATAGTCATGGCTACATAATGATTGGTGACAATGGCTTTTATATTGCAGGGGCGGATGCCGAAAAAGCGACAAAATATTGCGCCTTTAGGAAAATTGGCAAATTTTAACAATGCTTCGTTAACGCAATATCTTTACCTATTTGTGACACATTCGGGCTGGGGGCATGGCCCCACCACCCTTCGCTGTCGGCAAGTCCTTGTTGAAATTCTGGCTTGACGCCCCATGTTTTACTGGGGCCTGCCCAATAAACCTAAGCCTAAAATCTTTACCTGTTGTGACTCATTCGCACTGAGGGCGTGACCCCAACACCGTTCGCTCTCGGTACATCCTTGTTAAAATTCTGGTTATAAAATTTAATAAATTTAACCCCCCATGTTTTATTGGCGCCAGCCCAATGAACCTAAGCCTAAACATAGACCTAAACCTAAGCAAAGCCTAAACATAAGCCTCATGGGTTTTTAGGTTCACCAGTCTTCCGTTCTTCATGTGATCAGGTCCATATAATTATATAACAACGTGAACCAGTTTAACAATTGTTTAAATCATATAATTTGCTTACCTGTATCATTCCAACATCGTTTGCTCCGTCACCGATCGCCAATGTCACAACATCAAGTCGATCTTTGACCAACTTGACTACTGATGCCTGAAAAAAGATATTAAAAATCAACTAAATGGACTTGCTGTTGTACACTTGTCCCACATAAAAAGTTAACACTTAGGTTACTTAAAAGTTTTGCACAGGTTTAATGTTTGGGCTTAGGTAAACGTTTAGACAAACGTTTAGGATGATACTTTAGGCAGAGGTTAATGTGTACGCTATGAGATAAGTCTTTTTCAAAACCTAAGCCTAAACTTATTCTAAGGAAAGTGAGTGTTCCCAACCAACTGATGAAACAAAACTGCTATAAGTGCAACATGGACGTTAGTTTGCTATAAGCAAGTACGAGCTTACTTGGAGCGCACACACCATATGAACGTTAAATGTACGACGCAATTTCAACTTATTTTCCAGCTGTCACGGGTAGAATGTCTTTTGCCCCACAATATACTCCCACACAGTGTCGTATTCAGAAATTTCTGACGGGGTCGATCGATTTTGCAAAACACAATTTTAGCGCTAAATCTTAATACAAAATTTTAGATTAGGACGCTGCGGGAACTTAGGTCAGTGTGGACTTCCTCTTGGATTTGCAGGTGATTGCACCGTAACCCACCGCCACTGTCGAGGAATACCTTTTGTAACGGAGTTGCACGGCAACACAACACCGCAGCGCATTGCTGCATTAATCGCAGAAACATTTCGTCAATTGCCGGTTGCAAGCAGTACGCAAGGGTATGGCCATCAACAACGAGTCCACGAGCCCAATTCCGAGGTGCCGCCTCCGAATCCAGTCCGGTATCGAGATGTTTAGTCAAAAATTCAACATCAGCAATTGAATTGCGCCGAGTTGACGTGTACGAGGAATGACACGTTGGGTCTCCGGTGCTGTTGAGTCTTGTCGAAGGATCGAGATAATATTCGAGTAACGAAATTAATTCTGCCTTAAAATTTAAAACACCTGAATTTTTACAAATTTGGGCTAATTCATAGATCATGGCCGTAACAGTACTATAAGCATATTCCTAAGTCTAAGTCTAAACCTAAGCCTAAGTTTATGCTTCAGAATAAGCCTATTTATACCTAAACCTATCTTAAAGCAATTAGTCTAAACCTTAAGCTTATTGTGCATAGCAGTCCCCGCCTGAATTTTTACAAATTTGGGCTAATGCATAGATCATGGCCGTAACAGTACTATAAGCATATTCCTAAGTCTAAACCTAAGCCTAAGTCTAAGCTTCAGAATAAGCCCATCTATACCTAAACCTATGTTAAATCAATTAGTCTAAAGCTTAAGCTTATACTGGACAGCAGTCCCCACTGAATATGTAGATTGGATTTTTGACACAGACGAAAGCTATTTTTACCAAGAAGTAAGTATTCTACATTATCGGAGGAATCTCGATATCTCGCTTAAAAGTTTATTTTACAAACGTATTCCACGTGGGATACCCTGATGTAAAAAATTTTCGACCTCCATAATCAACACAAATCGCAATCATAAACTGTGTCAAAAAAAGTACTCTATTTATTGGTTCTCAAAAAATTTCGAAACGGGATATATCCTTTCCTTGTATTCCCCGTGCTTCAATTAAATTTTTTAAGAAAAGCTAAAATATGAAAGATAACTGAAAACGCAGCACCTCGTCGAAAATTGCACAATAATCAAAACGCATTCACCTCCGAACGTGCAGTCAATTTAATGAGTTCCATTCCGTAAAAGAACAATTTCGAAGAATACGCAATATTGACGGCAGTTTCAATCTTATCTCCGGTCAGCACCCAAACACGAATTCCGGCTTCGCGTAACGCAGCAATTGTTTCTGGTACACCGTCCTGAAACCTACTTGTCCAAGGTAATATAGAAGGGAAACTGTGGTACACCTTTCCTAGTTGGCATAGGTTAAAGGAAAATTTTTTCCTAAGCCGTATTTCTAGCCGAAACTCTTGCCTAACCCATTACATAAGAATAAGCCCGATCCTAAGCTTAATCTTAGATGTGGGGAGAAAGTATACAAGAGCCGTAAAGAATTTTGAACATATATACACCAAATACCCACGGAGACTTATATTGTTCCTTCCAAATTTTTAGCTTAGGTATAAGCTTAGGCTCAGGTTTAGGTTTAAGCTGAGGATTTAAATAAATTTGAAATAATGGAACAAACAGGTTTCGGCTCCCTCCCGTGAACGTAAGTCAAAACATTTAGGTTAAATTATGCAATATAATATTTTCTCAAAAATATATGCAATTACGCCAGTTCGGAATTGTGTTACACCATCTGGCATGTTTCGTCGACTACAAACATTGTGAGTGTCTCACGGCAAATTTTTAAAAAACCTTGGTGAGGTCCTTCACAAACTTGGGCACTTGTTTACTGTCTCCCACAAAATTATTTCACCTATTAACCCTTTCTCACATGAATATTTTCAATTTCATACGAGATGTAATTTCATGGTAAGATTCGATCCCCAGTCTCACGGGTGGGAGGCGTTTACGATGACCACTGAGCTATAGGAGCTTGACGCTCGAGCCGCAGTAGGCTCTCACGTCTTGTGGAGATTTTGTACTGCGCATATATGTTATAAATGTTAAACACTGCTCATAGTGTGTGTATTGCTCTTTACATTATTGTATTTAGTTGCTCATAGTATATTCTATGAGTGAAAGGGTTAACCGCAAAAGGACTGGATTAATAAATTAATAAAATAGGTTAAGGCTATGGGTTCCTTGCCTTTTATCAAATGACCAATAGTGTGGGGAAATGTAAACAAGCACCCAAACATATACAACTCGATTTTATGACATGGACACAAATTTAGTTGTGACCAATAATTTTGAAACAAAAACATTTTTTCAAATGTTATTTAATAGTAAAAAATACCTGCTGATTCTGCAACCAAGAAAATAGGCACATGTTACTGTTATGGGCATAACTTTTTCACGCAGGACCGCAATAGAGTAAGCTTACGCTTTTTCCGCTAATCATTGTATAGGCTTAGAGCCATTGCCCAGTTTATAGCCTTATCTTTACACTGAGGCTCAAGCCCTATACACACGTGAAAGTTTTTGCTGCCATAACTTGCAGCTGTAAATTGTACACAGAACTTGCATTTTTTCATCAGCCAATCACGAAGCGGCTGCTATGAATTCATTGAACTTGCATGGTTATTCACACATGTGAACTAAATTCCTAGCATTGATTTTTAATAAATTATTTGCAGCTGCAAGTTTTTCGAACGGGATTTTGAACAAAACTTGCACTTCTAATTTGCAGCTGCAAATTCTCACAGCAAAACTTACACGTGTGAATAGAGCTTTAAGCTTATAAATATCTATACATTGCATACTTTTATGCTCAGAACAGTAACCGAAAAATATGTATTTACCTGTAATCGATCTTCAATTCCTGTGATACCAAGCAATTCAAAGTTGTTCTCAATACGTACTGCAGATTGAAATAAACGCTCGTCGCGATCTTTTGATGTTGCCGCATCTGCTTCAGCGTACTCAATTGCCCACTGTTCGTAATCTCGGCTGGAAATTATCTAAAAAGTATAAAAAATGGATTAATCTTTAGCTACACTTGAATCTATTTCATATAAATAGCCAAGTGGTCGGGCCTGTAGCCAATGGGGGAGCCAGACGGGGCTCAACCTCCCCTGGAAAATTTTGGCCTCTCTAGAAAGGTTTCAACCTTGCTTGTAAACTCTTTGAAAACCCTTGAATGTCCCTCCTGAAAATTTTTTAGCACCCCAAGCAAGGTGAGCTAGCCACCGGCGTGCAAGATTTACGGTTATTCTCTTTTGGAAACACGTGTCAAAAAATGGGACCTTAACGCTTTCACCCACAACCGACATTTGCCCAAAAATAGCCAGATTTTAAAAATTAATGTATATTTGGTTTGATACACAGTATAAGAAGCCTTTTCTATTACTTCTAAACCGCGTGTTTTTAAAACAATTGTC
Organism: Enoplolaimus lenunculus; assembly: GCA_030248215.1. Lineage (NCBI taxonomy): Eukaryota > Metazoa > Nematoda > Enoplea > Enoplida > Thoracostomopsidae > Enoplolaimus > Enoplolaimus lenunculus. The sequence goes on from JASANG010000243.1 coordinate 79,102, forward strand.
CGATTTAGAAAAAGTTTCGCATATTAGGGTTTCTGCAATTTTTGCATTTTTAAGCTCATTTAAAAACACAGTTAATATCATTTATAAGCAGCTTTTATTACCTTCTTGCACAAACACAACGTCCGCAAACCCTGACTTGCATACGTATTGAGACTTTGCTGCGTTTTATACAAATGAGCTTGACCTCGACGGCTCGCCTCAAAGCGTTGCGACAACAGTTCAAGCATAGCAGAATCAGCACCCTGAAACAAAAAACAAACATTTATAGTAAAAAGATAAACATTTTGCAAAGGGTAAAAAACAAAGTCAAAAATAAACATTGTTGTAAACTTTAAAATGATGGCGTCCCATTTTTATTTATCGGAACTAGCAGCGATAAAACGAATATAAGGCTGTTAAGACAATGCTTCCGTCTGACCGAAAATAATTCTTCAGTCGGCAGGCCACGGCCTTGCGCTGGGGGGGGTCCTATCAATACACCCTTTCAAATTTTAACCGGAAATGGTCAAATGTAACCGTGATTTACCTTCGAATACATAACAATCTGTTGTGATTTAGGTTCACGTACAATAATTGACATACGCTTGCGGACAGAATCGAATGGCAAAATGTTGAGGATTTCGTATTTGAACGTTGTATGATCTGGAATTATAATTGGTAAATAACAAATATATTAGCTCTATGTCTCGAATGTAGCGTGGTGTAAGCATGTGAAACATGCTTGTCCATTATGTGCACATGCAATATAGTGCAGTGCACTGTATGTATGCTAGCTGGCAGCATACGGTCGACACATATAGTCGACGAAAAATGCAGTTGGAGAGGCGGGCTGCGTGGCGCAGTGGTACAGTGTTCGCTTAAGGATCCGTAGGCTGAGAGTTCGATCCTTTTCCGGATGACCGCTTTTCCAGATGTTTAGTAAAAAGGTCTGAAGTCCCGGTTCCTACCTAGAATGACACGTGGTTTACTGTAATTTTCACTGTTAAACCACGCATGATTTAATGTTCATTGATACACGTGCAAGTTTTTGCACAGAGAACTTTACAATATTACCTGGCAGTTGCAAGGTTTATTAATGACTTTTTGAACCAAAAATTGTTGTTGCAAGTTCTCCGCCAAAAATTAAATTTGCAAGCGCAAAATTTCAGCTTCAAGTTAATCGCTGCAAAAACTTGTAGCGTGTATGAGATTTTACCTAACAATTTTTTCTGTCAGTTTTTAGTTAGAGAATTAAGTAAGTTTCTGATCAAAATTACACATCAAAGATGAGTATCCAAACAGCAGACAGAACATCAAATTTTAGCACAGGAATAAAATTATTTAAACTTGCTCCGTGCAGTAGCAATTCTTGCACTTGCTGTGTTGCAAACCGGTGATCAGAAACATATCGCTAACTGATGATAAATGCTATAATATCTAATTGCATGCAAATTATTGCTGAATTAAAATTTGCCTCTGCTAAAACAAGTTATGTTTTAAGTACATAGCTAATTGATGATAGGACAGCATTCATTTGAGAATAACACAAATCGGTGCAAAACGTAACCATTTGTTTACCAGGAAGCTCAATAACAATTCGATCCGTTCTTCGTTCGAGCGTAACAAATCCATACATTGCGGCGGCCTTTGCCAACGCCAACTCGTCAGGACTTTCGGCTTCATAGTACGACGCCTTTGTTGGACTACGGCCTGAAGGCCCTGGTGGCTGACCAGGCGCGCTGACACCAAGCGATGATGCTTGAGATCGTAAAGTATCGTCAATTAGACGGCCGTTAGATTTAGGCAAACGCAACGATTGCATCCAACGGCGACCCATTGGAGCTAGCGCCAGGACGCCAGAGCGAAAAATACTAAAAATGACCTGCCAATTTGTAAAAAAATGACCTGCCAATTTATAATCAGGGGTACAACACAAAGAAGCGGCGTATCATGGACCAGTTGTTACTGTGGCAAATTGGGAGAAATTTGTGGACAGCATTGAAACAACTACAGGTTGCTGCGAAATATTTTTGCTTTCTCTATTAAAATTCCAGTTTGCAAAACGGTATTCAGTTTGTCAAAAAAGTGCATAAATCAAATAGCTGTGCTGTAGAATAAAAATTGCAATTTCTGCATAGCGTATGCACGTTACTGCAGGTAATGCATCGCAGCTATACAACTTATTTAACCATTAATGATTAACTCAAAATTTGAATATGACTCTGCTGCGTAGGAGCGAATTGCAACTGACACCAGTTCTTTTTAAATAGAGAAGCTGTAAAAGAAAAACGTAACTTCTCAACTGACAGTAGGAATATGCCAAATTCACAACGTGGCAGGGATGATTCAAAGTCATTAGCAGTCAATCGTTTTTTTTCGCAATTTCAATTTTTAAAAAATTTAAAAATGAAAAAAACTCAAACAAAAAACTGCTTACCTGCTCAGTTGTTTAGTACTCCCGGTAGGATCTGACTTGGATCGTTCTATTCTATCTTCAGTTGTTGTTGGTGTTGTTAGTTGTTGCCTGTGATTCACTTCCGCTGTTGTGTCACTGTTCACTGTTGCAGGCTCTATGACGGCAATCGCTGAACGACTTGTAAATACACTCGAAGCGTCGCTTAAATGTTGTTGTTGCTGTTGCTGTTGACGATACTCCAGTTGTTTTAGATGTTGCTGTAATTGTTGCTCAGACAACACATGGTGTTGTCTCTGAAATTGTTCTTGTTGTTTCTGTTGTTGTTGTTGTTGTTGTTGTTGTTTTTGTTGCTGTTGTTGTTGTTGTTGTTGTTGTTGTTGTAGTTGTTGTTGTTGTTGTGTTTGTTGCTGTTGTTGTGGTGGTGGTTGTTGTTGTTGTTGTTGTTGTGGTTGTTGTTGTCGTTGTTGTAGTCGTTGCTGTTCTTCTTGCTGTTGCTGTTGTTGATGTTGTTGTTGTAGTGGTTGTTGTTTTTGTAGTCGTTGCTGTTCTTCTTGCTGTTGTTGTTGATGTTGTTGTTGTTGTTGTTGTGGTTGTTGTTGTTGTTGTTGTTGTTGTAGTCGTTGCTGTTCTTCTTGCTGTTGCTGTTGTTGATGTTGTTGTTGTTGTTGTAGTCGTTGCTGTTCTTCTTGCTGTTGTTGTTGTTGTCGTTGCTGCTGTTGCTCATAGTTTTCCTGTTGTTGCAACGCCATGTTGTCTGTCCGTTGAGGACAGTTATTCTGATTCAACTCACTGTCATTTTCCAAGCCTGTTCGCAAACGTTCATTTGCATGATCTGAACAAGTCTGATACTTAAGCCCAGGATTATTTGCATTCGCGTCTACAATGTTTACTGTCGTATCTTCGTGCGATCCTCCGCGAAATACCACCGGTAAACGAGTGTTTTGACGTTCAGCCAATGAATTTCGCCCACCAGCGTCCGAGGTTGTTCTTCCAGCAGTGGCTTCTTCCGTCGAAATGTTCGTTAATGCTAATGCACCATCGCTTCGACTCCGAGATTTGTCGAGTGGAAAAAATTGAAATCCATGATTGGTGAGTTTTCCGTTGCGTATACCACCATTTTGTCTCTGATATTCGTCAGGATGTTGCTTGGCAAAGTAGTCGTCTTTATCATCACCTCCGTCTCCAGGATCAAAATAATACGCAACGTCAAACGATTTGGCTTTGTTTGCTGAAATACGACTTGATGAGTTTTGAGTTGAACAAAGGCTCTTGTACACTTTCTCCCACGTTTAAAGTTAATACGGTTTAGGCTTAGGCTTAGTCTTTGGCTCAGTCTAGGGCAAACGTTTAGGTTTTGGATTAGGCTACGTACGCCTTTTCCAAATTCTAAATCAAAGCGTAAGTCTAAGCATGAAGAAAAACGTAATTACCACTTTCTCCCACGTTTAAAGTTAATACGGCTTAGGCGTAGGCTTAGGCTTTGGCTCAGACTTGGGCAAACGTTTAGGTTTTGGATTAGGTTACGTACGCCTTTCCCAAATTCTAAATCTAAGCGTAAGTCTAAGCATGAAGAAAAACGTAATTCCATGTTATGCGATGTCACATGGTGAAAACTGTACCAGCGCACGCTGTGTTCTATTCCGACCTCCCTAATATTTTGGGAAGGGTTAGGCCAATGTTACATACACTAAGAAAATACGAAAAACTTCCGGAATCAACAATACTCAAATAGCGTTTTACGCCAGTTAAATACTATGTATTTTCTTAGTCTTAGCAGATTTCTAACGCCCCTGAAAGAGGGATGGGGCGGTGGCAAAAAACAACGGGCGCTGGGTGCATTCTTTGTTGCATAGATAGTTCTTAGTTGCTCTGTACCCATGAAATCCTAAGTTCCGTATAAGTAAATTGCACGTACTTTTTTGCAGTCAAATTTGTTCGTTTTATTACAGCTACTTTAACAAGCAGCTCCTGAACGGAGCAAACAGACGGGGAAAAAGGGAAATTGAAACAATTTTCAATCCCACTGTGGAATTGGACAAAACAACTAGAGCTGTAATTTATCATTTGCGAAAATAAAAGACACAACAGTGAACGGCACACATTTTATAAGACTGAAAAAACATTTGCATAAAACTCAGCCGTTTTCGAATCAGTTTAACGTCGGACAAAGGTTTTTGCGAGCGGAGCGTAGCGAGCCAGTGTAACTGTGACATTTATGTACCAACGGTGTATTCAAAACATGTACAAGGCTCTAAGGTAAAACAGTGAAGGAAAGAAAACTCGCGAGCAAAGTGAGCTTGAAGCCGGGCGCAATTTTTGCGCAATCTCATTGCTGGTTATTAATTTAGAGTGACTCTGGCGGAGTAGGGGTATCTGATCATAAGATATCCTTAGATCCACAGTCATTTAGTATGGCCATACCAGCATTAAGCATGAGCATATGCCGGCGACGCCTGTGCTCGCGTGACCAATTGGCACTTTGAATCGCAGATGCGGCCAGCGAAAACGAATATCGATTTGACGGATTGTCTTGCGCGAGCGGAATTGTAGTTGTCACTGATGGCTGTGAAGCGCTTTGAATCCGGGACACACGAGACGACGCGGCGCCACCACCACGCGGACGAACGTGCGAACTTGATAGGCTGGGCTGAAATACTAAATGATCGATGAGATCATAATTTTTCAATTTTAGTTGAAAATATTGAAAATCAGTATTTTCTCGTTTTCAGCGCATGAGCCACGCTACAGTAAACCCCCCCCCAAAAAAAAAATTCCGGAGTGAGGACCCCTTCAGATGATTAACATATTTCTCAATTTTTTGGTTTAAAATCTTGTTAGGGTGGGTGACCCTGTTTGAGTTTGGCTCTCCAAATTGGCGGTATGAAGGGTGACGGAGTCGGTCGTGCACATTTTAAACGTCATTATTTACACTCCACTATAGTAGTAAAATGTTAAATAAATATGTTTTCATTGCGCTCTCCAAATAACGTTAACGCGTAATTTAAAAAATCTAGATCAATTTTCTATTTTAAGTACTGTTTTTCAAAACTTAAGTTGACCATTGGACCTTTGGATTTGAACGAGGTGAACGCATCAGATCTGGCAACTTACTTTTGGGCTCAAAACTTTTCGAGCCGAGAACAAATCACGTTCCGAATTTTATGCATAAGGCAGCATGGCCCATGGTGCGTTCAATTCAACCCAACTCCATACGGGCCCGTAGCCAAGAGGGGGCAGAGGAGCTCAGCCGCCCCTATAAAAATCCCACTCCTAGAAGATTAGCAACCTTGCTTGTAAGTCATTGAAAACTTTTAAATACCCCTCCTGAAAACTTTTTAGCCCCCCCCCAGCAAGGTTGGGCTGTCTACGGGCCTGACTCCATAGGGACCAACGTCCTACTTTCATTTCGAATACACACAATAAAATATTATGACGCATAAGTGATAATTGCCATTTGAGAATATAGACCCTAATAACCAGAACCAGAAAAAACTGCGACAACTTTCTTACCCGAAACTGACGTCGGCATGTACTCGACACAACCACCGTATTACAAATCGCCATATTGACAAAAAAGTGAAACATCGTCTTTCGGCGACCTTTCAAATTATCGCTAACCGGTGTTTGATCGTGTCCCGCGACATTTTGCCTATTCCCAGTTGTACCCGGGCCGCCACCAGTTTCATTAACCGCCGTACCAGTTTCAGTAACTCCGTTCAACGCTTCGAGTAAATCTCGCTCGAGATCTTGACAAATTTTAAGCTCGTCATCGTCTGAATCTTCCGAACCGGGCAACGGCTCGCTGGCGCACGATGGTTCAGGAGTCAGCTTTTGATGTTTACGCGAATCATACTCAACCCATCCGATCGTGCATCGACGAAATACCATTTGGTTTTCGGTAAGAGTGCCAGTTTTATCAGACATTACATACTGGATTTGGCCTAATTCTTCCGGAATGTTTAACGCCCGACAGAGTAGCGGACGGTCGGATCGTTGATCGTATATTGCAATGTCTTGACTCATAAAGTAAACTTGGCCGAGTTTTACCATTTCCATGGTGACGTACAACGATAGCGGGATCATGGACTGCAATGGCAACGGCTTTCGTTGTACACTTTCCCTAATCCCCGCGCACAGTTAATCCTAAACCTTAAGCTTAGGCATAGGTAAGACTTTTCATTAACCTAAACCTAAGCCTAATCGCAAATGCGGGAACGAATATAAAAGCCTAATAAATGACATATTCAAACGTTGCAGTACAGGTTTTCTTTAGGTATAAGGTTTTGAGAAAAACTGTCAAACAAACGAAAATACACTAATTGGTATGTAATATTAAGACCAATGTGCGCAAGATATGTCAAACATAATTCACAAAATTCACTATGAGTTTAAACCAAAGCCTAATCCAACGCCTAAGCCGAAGTCCAAGCTTAACCGAATTCAAGCTAAATGCTGAAAGTGAATAACAGGGCCGTACACAAGGAAAGAATATAAGGAGTACATCTCCCGAAGTTTCTTCTGGTACAAAGACAAGTTCAACGGGGTTCGGCACCTGTGAGATCAGGGAGGGCAAAAAAGTTCCATTACGTGAGATACCACCATCATGCCCTGGTTACGCTCATGGTGATTAAAAGTAAACCAGACATACCTGAAAAATAATTACATATGACCAAAACACTTTGAACGCTTCCAAAGCTGGCTTGAGTCGCTTTTCATCGTTGAACGGTAAATACAACACGTCAGGTATTCCAGAGTAATGTCCAAGCCATATACCGCTACCTAAAACATAAACATTCAAATATATATAATGGCCAACTGCAAAGGACTGTGAGACCATCGTTCTTTGCAACTTAGCACCTATCACGAGTTGATAAAAAGTACTTACTGTAATTTTAAAATTAGCCAATGGTGTGCTTGGAAATTTTGTGAGATATTGCATTTGGCAAATCTGCAGCTAATCCAGGTCAATTGCTTGAAGATTATTTACAAACTCGTGGTAGGTGCTACATACAATTGAGAATACAGCTAGGTTTCTGTAGCCGTGGGTCTAGCCAGGACTTTCGTTTGGAGGAGACACAAATACTTTTAATATATAATGCGTTAATCGTACAAAAACAGTCACTACACACAACAACTAGTCAGAAAATTAATTTTGTTACGTATACCACAGAAGCAATGTGGGTTCACAATCGAAATACACCCACAACTAGTGTGTGCGAATGAAACGCACATGAGATCACAGTTTCAATTAGCCAAAAATGTAATATTTCCAAAACCATGGGGGTGGGGACATGGCCTCCCTGCTTCCCCCCCTGGCTATGCCCGTGTTTGTAGTAGATTTCAGCAAAATTTTAAGTTATCAATTTTGTTTCACTTCCGGTTTCGGCAACAATATTACCGATAACTTCCGGGTGGGGTCAGTTCAATATACCAACTCAATTTATAGTTTCGTTTCATGTATGTACAAGCCGTCAGTGGCGTACACAAATGGAAATATTGGAATATATCACATCCGAAATTTCTGGAAGAACTCGACAAACGGCACTTTTACAGGTTGTAGACTACCATGCCGAGGTTAAAACAATCGTCGTTTGCCACGTTTGGTCCCAAAAACCTTCAGGCGTGAGTGTTCTCTCCCGCAACAAAATCATGGCAACGCCTGTGCAAACCGTAAAATTTTAACGCTAAGTACGAAAAAGCAAATGCTTACCGATTGCACCAACAAAACACAAGACTAACAGGATAAGTTCACACCAAATAATATCCCAATTGATCAGACGCTCAAGCCGACTTCGCTTGTATCGCGGACCAGAATTATTTAGCATTGCTTTGGTTTCGCGTCCTAAAAATAAATAAAAAGTTTGGCCAGCATTACTTTTAGAGACGTAACATTAGCCTAAACATATTCCTAAGCCTAAGCCTAAACGTAGCACGGAGACATAAGCCTAAAACTAAGCTAAATCCTAAACCTAAATCCTAAGCAAAAAATAGCCTAAAACCTGATCCCATAATTAGTCTAAAGGCTAAGCCTACTTGACTGCAGTGCCATGAGAAAACGGGACGCTCATCCAAATAGCGTTGGCCAAAAACGTAAATTGAACTGGAACCGCGTTAAGGTATATGGTTTCAGCCGTCCTGTCACTAACCAGGATCTGCTAAACGTTTATAGATTCAATTTTAGTTGGCAAACTCTATTTTTAAGCTAATACATCTTGAAAATACGCATCCAGTTATGCAACCTTAAGTCTGACTGCACTTTATAATGCAATCGAATCTTAGGGTGGCACTATACTTTGACTACGTCCGGCGCCGTCCGTTCCCTTGCGGCATTGTATTCTAATTTACTCACGTATGATTTCGTATGGTGACGGACCGGACGTTGACGGACCGGACGTTGACGGACCGGACGGTCACGGGTTTCGCCGGAGAGTGACGGATGATGATTGCGGACGGCACCGCATGACAAGTATAGCGCAACTCTTAATGACCCCTTTAAATAAAGAGTCGCAGAAACATTTTATTGAAAGATTGAGGGTTGCGCTATACCTTACTGTGCCTGATGCAGGCGCGCGCCGCCGTACGCCGCTATGCTTGGCAAAACCTGTTTGGCGGCACACGGCGAGTATAGTGCAACCCTTCACATTACCTGCGTATACCACCATTCCCTCGACATAATCGGTATTTTTCAATTCACAACCTCTAAGAAGCAGATTATTTTTTCGCACCGGTTCACGCTTTCCGTCCGGATGAATCCTGAAACACCGACAGATAAAACGCGGACTCGTATTCACAAGACGACCAAGTGGCCCAGCCCCCCAAGAAAAATTTTGGCCCCCTGAAAAGTTTTAGTCCCACTAGTAGACCTTGTTAGTTCAACCACAAGCCCATCCTAAAATTGTTTTGGCCCCGCCAGCTTGCTCAGATGACAACGGGCCTTATAACGCGTATATTGTCTTAGGATCAGAATTTAAAAGATGCGCTACATCAGTGGCGTGCTAAGAAATTTTCTTTAAAATTTTGAACGAATTTGACCTCTAACAACATGTACTCATCTGAGTATGATTTTGCAATTTGCGCCGTTTTAACTTCAACATTTCATAAAGAATTTAAACATTTGTTTACATTAATTTTTTCGATAATAAATTGTGTGCGACTGAATAAACTTACAAAAATCCATGAAATTTGTCAATATTATTGTTCGGATGATTACATTCGAGTTGGCCTTGGAATGTTGCTGCCGTGAATCGACGAGCCTAAAATTTCCATCAAACTGCATGATATCTCAAGAAAGTGTCACTTGTTTCCACAACATTTAATCTCTGAAGCTGTATTTTCGAATTTGTGTGCACTGCGTAATATATATGAGTAACAAGAACCACAAATTGAAATAATTTTCATCGCCGAATTACTGTTGGACTTTTTAGAAGAAAACTTGCCGAAATATGTCTTAAGCGAAGTTTCAGCTATTTCATCATCAAGTTCTGTGAAAACGCAACAGAGACAGTTTGCAAATAAAAATTGAAGTAATTGCAAAAACACTCATGCCGAAATAACAATTTTTTAAAGACAAAGTTTCCAATATTAAAATGACTAGGAATAGAACGGGAATTGAATTATTGCAGGAATTCCTGCCGGAACCGGAATTCCAGTTGAACCCTGATATACTACTGCATCACGAATCCCAAATTTTGGATTGTTTTTGCCTGATCTCGACTTTTCAAATAGTTTAATTCAATGAAACCAATTTTTTCACCTCTGTAAAACCAAGGTAGTGCAGCACAAGCCTTTAGCCGACCGCGCGGACCTCTCGGAACCCAAAAGTATGGAGGAACCCGAACCGGAGATTGGCGGTACATACAGTCAACAATACTTGCAAGCATTCTCAATAGTGTAATATGGTTATCCTTAGATACCCAGGTAAATGGACATCAATGTGTGTAGTATTTACCATCTCATTGCGAGCAAAATTGCTTATATTTACAGTTTTGACACAGACAGTTAAGTTGCAGGAAACAGTGTGATTGGTTAAAATGCAGGGCATTTTTCGGCTAATATATTTGGTTTTCAGTTAAAAATATCAAAACGTATTCTAGATGGCAACAAATACTGTAACTTTTACGCCACGACATGATAAACTTTGAAAATTTAGCAAAATGTTCAGTATTTGGGGGCAGCACCCAACGTCGAGATCTCATTAGAGAATCGCAGTTGGCATAGTTCGTTTGTTTCAAAAACCTGTCACTAACTGATGATAAATTATACATCAATCATAATTCATCGCCCGACAACTTGTCGACCACACTTAAAATAATATTTCTGATATTTAAGAAAAAATTTCTTACATTTAAGAAATATAATAGCAAGTCACAAAAATTCTATAACAAAACTCAAAAAAATAAAAAAAAACAAAAAAAACTCCCTCAAAAAACAAAAAAAAAAAAAAAAAAAAAAAAACAACAGTGTTCTAAACCGTAAATCAATCTAAACATAATCCGAAGCGTAATCCTAAGCGTAAGCCAAAGCCTAAGTGTAGTATGGGTTACGAAATGTCGTGTCGATGAAGTTTCAGGTTACAATGAGTCGGTCGAAGAGTTGTCGGTGGACGAATTGTTGTGATACCATTGTACACACAGTTAAAACGTATGCTTCTAAAGCGAACAATAAACACAAACATACCGGATCGACTAATCCAGCAACAACCTGCCGTTGTTTTAGATTAGTTTCGCCGTCTAAATTTGACGTTTCTAAATAGCATATCCCATTGCGACCTGACGCCCGCAACAATAAAATATCTGCAGGAACAATTTCGTTGCAAGTCAAATGGACGAAATCACCGACGCGCAGCGATTGCCATTCAGTTGCAACGTATCGTTCTTCGTCCCTGAAACACACAGCTGCAGTGTTCATACGTATTTTGGGCAGCGTTCTAGTTGATTTTTATATGAGCGTACGGTATGCAAATTAGTTAATATATATATCTATATATATATATATATATGATATTTATATATGCATATATATATATATATATATATATATATATATATATGATATATATATATATATACAAACATTTTGATTAGTACGTTTTAAATACAGTAGTATATACATTCTGATAGAGCGACCGGGTATCCGGTTTCGGTAAAAATTCTCTATCCGGCTCCGGTATCCGGTAAATCGATATCTGGTCGCAACCTACCTATGGTTTATATTCTCAACTTTGTGCATACGCCAACTATTGCAACGTGGCAATAGATCCTCGAACACAAATTGTCTTTGGAACTAAATACGCGTAGCAGCCGAGTAAAGAGTAATCAAGTACTGTAGTGTTTGAAGTTTATTTCAATCTTTAGTTCTAAAGTTACATTCGAAAATACGGAAATAGCGCACGGATTTACTTTAGGCACTGCCAGGGTGCAACCGGAAGTCTGCTTCCGGCTTTAGTAAAAATTGACCTCCGGCTCCGGTAGAATTTTTGCCGGAGGTTCTGGCAATTGCGGTGGTAAAACTGTGCAAAGTAATACAAAATTTATTCATTTGATGCGTTTTGTTTTCGCAACTGGCCCAATTTTGAGAAAAAATTGGTGAGATTTTGTATAAAAAATATGCGTAAAAGCAAAAAATTAAACAACGCCCTTGAAATATTTACTATAATTAGCAAATTAAACATTTTAACTGCCTAATTTCGGCTCATCTCTGGCTTGCGCTGTGACTCCGGCAAATTTTGTTGATCTCAGGCACCCGTATATTTCACATCCGGTTGCACTCTGCGCGCAACTGAAAAACTTATTATGAGGTATTTTGAAAATCGTCCATAAGCAAAATCGACTTACTTGCAATACCGCAAACAGAGTGTCGCGTTAATTCGTTTATCAGATCTATATCTGCGCCAATCTTCATACGCATCTTTGACAGCAGTGACCGATAGAACAAACATAATTGGCAACATTGAAATTTGGCGACCAAACGTTTCAATCTAAAAGCAAACTAGTTGAAAAAAGGCCCGTATTCACTATAGGTTCCAGCGTATTAAGCCTAAGCCTAAGCACAAGCCTAAACATAAGCCACAGCCTTAACAATCCAGTCTCAAACTCATTAAGTTTTCCTACGATCCAGTAAACAAGGCCCTATTATTAATATGGCCGAAAGATTGATTGAATAACATCATTTTGTGCATATTCCATAAGTGGTTTAGTTCTATGAGAGTGTCTACAGTATGTTCGTAACGACCTTTTTAGGAGGGGCACGCGGTTGAAAAACATGCTTACATCGTGGAACTAAATCTTTGGAAGCCGTCCACCCTGGCTCCCTTCTGGCTAAAGGCAAGTCTGGTCTGTTGCTGAAATAGATTTAAGCCAAATATGACCGTTTCAAAATAAATTTTAAATTTTACACCTTGTGTACAAGATTTCACAAGCCCACTGATGCGTTAATTCCTTAAATTTCACGGCGCATGTATCGAAAAGGGCCTGAACAGTAAGCATATTCCTAAGCCTAAGTCTGAGCTTAAGCCTAATCCTAAGCCTAAGTCTAAGCTTAAGCCTAATCCTAAGTCTAAGCTTAAGCCTAATCCTAAGCCTAAGCGTACAGATGAGCCTATTTCTAAGCCTAAGCCTAAGCAAAAAAATTAGTCTTAAAGGGACTCTATTATAGCCCCTCAGGAAAACGATCTGGCCCTGTTCTATACTTGGGCCAATTTCACTATATTTTTCGTCACTTGCACCAACCTCAGGAATCCAGTTGAGCGTCACGACGAATATAAAATACAAATTAGCGAATCGATGAAATTGTTCGAACAAATTTTTCGGCAAAAATGTCCAAATTGAATATTTTGTAGTTTTGATACGATTCGACGAGAATGCGGCTTGACGCGTCGCCGCTGACAGGTCTCGGCTGCGCGATGACGCTTGAGCAAGACGATTGCTACGGCGGGTTGCGTCAAATTGCGTCGATTTGCGTCTTTTTGACGCGTCAAGTAGCGTTGATTGACGTCTTGACGCGTCAAAATGAACTGATTGACGTCTTGACGCGTTAAATTGTGTCGATTGACGTCTGACGCAATTTGACGTGTCGACTTGATGTCTAGACGCACGACGACTCAGTCGACGATCTGTGTCATCGCGAGATCTGGCAGTTGCTGCCGCGAAAGTCGCAGATGCATCGACCGAGGCGGCGGCACCGTTTTGAAGAAGTTCTTCGGCGATTGTGCCCGGAATGACAACACGAAACCTGAACACAAATATGGAGAATTTTTTCATTTTTGTCTTTATAGGTAGTGTCAACTATGCGAGTTTTGTCGTGGGTCAACTGCAGGCGAGAGTGCTACAAACAACAACACGATATGTTCATTAAACCTGGAAACGGAACACCCGTCGCGGTTAATATATTCGAGACCACCCGAACCAGTGAGATGTGGACCCTACAAGGAGCGTAGCCGCTGATCCACATCGAAGTCACCGTACACGCGGACCAATAATGTCGGAATAATAACTCGCTAGTAAACACAGCGAGAACATCATTAGGCTTACGCTTAGACGTACGCTTAGGATTAAACTTAGCATTATGCTAACGCTTAGACTTAAGGTTAGACCACTGTTTAGTAACAAGTCGTCAGGCGACGAATATTCGTAGATACACCTGCTATATTTATATGGCTATGTATATGCATAACTAACGGTTTATGTGATTTGATGGATCGAAATCGTTTCAACAACGGCACATTTTGCGTCAAAAACCGATTGACTTGCGTCGCAGTCCGTCGTTTTAATCGACGCCACACAGTTGTCATTGAAATCAAATTTTAAATTTTAATAATTTCAAAAAAGTTTGCCACATGAAGTACTCTAAATCAGTAGAAATCAGCGACTTTACTTCTAAATCAATAGAAACCAGCGACTGTACTTCTAAATCAAAATGACTATAGCAGTCACTAAATATTGAGATGAAGAAAGGCATGAAAACCCAATGTGTTTACTGTAGTGACCCGAATTAGAGGCGGTTATAAGAGGGGGGTCGTCATTTGGAGCCCCAATCAATAGGAGTCCGTATCCCTAATAAGAGCCAGTAAGCGGGCAGAGTCTATAAACCCTAATTAGAGTCCATAAATGTCAATTATCCCTCATTGTAGCGCATAAATGACTCTTGGACCACATAAAGTTGAGTTTGAAACTTTAAAGCGAACTAGGTTTTGAAAGTAATTCCTAAGTATAACCTTGCATTTTCGCTGAAGCTTTTGATACAATACAAATAAACGTATAATTTAAGATTTAGGCTGGGCTTTGGCTTATGAATATATCGAACAACAGACAATAGGTGATTGTAAATTATATAGTCCTATTCTACATATATAATGTTCTTTATTCGTCTGAAATGTATTACAATTAATGCCATATAAAGACACAACATATCAGTGTAACTAAACAACAACTTATAACAGTTGAACTTTAGACTTGAGTCATGTCTTTCCAACTCAGCTTTCATACGAACCTACAAGGAAGCAACACAAATGATGCAACTTCAAACTCATTATAACCTTTGAACCGATAAAACTGAATAGATGTAAACAAAATGAGGGCAGGGCGATATATTTCTACCCAAAATTTCTGGAAAACAACGATAGGAAAACCCCTTTTTACAGGCATTAGTATAACCTAATGCTGTTTTAGCGTTCAAAAATATTGTAATATGCCCGAGTGAAATGAAATTCTGCCTACCCCCCCCCCGAGTATTTGTATTTCATCATAGACGATTATACACATATTCTAATAAATACAAATCGTATATTTCTAATATGAGGCGCAGGTAATACAAGTAGATAGGAAGCCAAACCTAAACCATACCTGTAATAGTCATAGAACACTTAGCAACCTTGTTCAACAATAGTTTATTTACAGAATAAGGTTAGTTTTTCTATAAGCCCACACTCAGAATGACAAATCGTACGACATTGTAAATATGAGAGGGGTGTACGGCAAACTAGGGTAAGCGGATGAAATAAGACAATACAAGACATGAAGTTTATTTGGATTGAAAGCACGGGAAAATATATATTTAGTATACAGACGGTAAAGCCAAAGTTGATCGCTTTAAATGTAAAATTTTTAAAACATTTTTTTATTAAAATGACCCCAAGTGAGACTATATTGTACATGAAGTTCAACACAATTGTTGTCCGCTCGCAGTAGTGGGGGCCGCGTGTTCCAATCGACCCCATTTATCACCGCCAGTTATGGTCTCAAGCAACACAGCCAAATTTGATGGTTTAAAAACCTTTTTGTTGTTCTAAGCTTTTCTTTGGCACCAAAACCTTTTATCTAAAGCTTATGCTATATATGGAGTCAACTGAACTTGGGCCGTTGAGTTAAATGGTGTTAATTTCAGACCACTGCTTCAGAAGTTGTATGGTCAAATCGCTGTTATGGCGCTTTGTCAACGATTTGCGTTAACGCCAAATCACCAATGATCCATTAATGGTCGAAAATCAAACACCATTCAACTGAGCGTTGAAACCTGCGCCAAGGCATGAGAAAATTGTTGACATTTTTGACGTACGACCTTACAACGTCTGAGAATCGAATTTTTAAAATTCAAATTTGGGTGTGAAATGATTAGAAAAGTTACTGAAAAGATCTTAAATCTTGTTTTTCGCATATTTTCTAGTAAATAATTCATAGAAATAATATAACCGTTTAGACGCTTACTCATAGCGTTATGACTTCAATTTACACTGTTTTTAGCTTTTATAAGGTACATAAGAACAAGTCATACGGCGTTCAAATTTCTTTGAAATGCAATTTCTGTAGTGCAATTTTTGCAATTTTTTATTTCATATTACGAAGCCAAACTTCTAGTTGATTTGACTTATATTCACTCAAAAACAATGTTTTCAAATCTATAGCTGTTTGCAGTAGAGACATTACCAGCGTTCGAAGTTTGCTGTTTGCAAGCGGCTGGGTATTACCGTACACACGGTTCTGGTACTTGTATCGAAGATCACAAAAACGAATTTATAGGGTGATCCTCAGATCAACCGGATCAAACGACCCACAACCGACAAAAGTTTAGTATGAGAGTTCAATACAAAGATAGGCATCAAGCTTTTCAGTCGTTTTACTCCCGGTTGGTTAGCACATGTCTGTCTTTTCTTTCGCTTCCCTGTCTAAGCATAACAGTCAAAATCGGCAGCCTCGCGACTGGGTCCCTGGAGACCCTGATGTTCAGGCGGATTTAGAACGCAAAGGCGAAATTGCGAGTGTAACATGGAACGACGCTCAAGATGGCATGCAACCACCTGGATCCGGAAACGACAAATTCGGGTATGATAATGTGGCTGCGGATGTCGGGTATACACTTCCGGTTTCAACAACTCAAAATAGTGCAAATTTTATTGGAGCGAAACAGAGCATTGTATATGATGCGTTCAAGCTTGAATCGTGATTCAATGAAATCTTTGATCCGCCGCTACAAAGCCAATGATAGTAATTTAACAACACTATAATTCAAATCGACATATGTACCGCGACCAAAACATGTTATGACCTTTTCGCCATAATTTACACTGACAGACGTGATCATAACTCATTGAGTTAATTCTGTACACTAATAAACGACAGCTTTTATGCTTTGTTACGACCTCTAAAAACCCTGACAACCAAAACAGAATCAGCTGAACAGTGTATTAAAATCATATGGGTATATCGCGAACAAAGGTGTACTATGAATAACGCAATCAGCGCGCGGTGTTTCAAGACCTCTGTGGCAGGGTGGACCCGGAATTACAATTTACAGGAACCGGAATTTTAAAATTTTACCGGAACCGGAAGGTGAAAAATGCCGGAACCGGAATTCCGGTTGCACCCTGCTCTGTGGCATTATAAAATTAATGGTATACGGTATGGGTTGCGCTGTACTCGGCGCACGCCACCAAATAGATTTTGCCTATATTTTTGTTAGGAACGCAAAACAGCGCACAGCGGTGTACGGAACAGTAAAGTATAGAGCAACTCTAAGCATATTTATACAAATTTTGTAAATTTTTCCAAATCTTCTTTAGCGTAACTACTAGTACCTGATCAGAGTTTTAATATACGATAGCTCAAGCACCACCCCATTTCTATAATTTTGTATTTAAATGCTTATATACTGCATAAATTTATAAGTTGCTTGTCAGTTACCCTCAACGTTTTACCTTCATTACAACCTTGTAAAATTAACAGAACGCATTACCATTTCGAAAGTTTCTACATCTGTGCTAAATTATAATGTTCAAACTATAATTCAAACACGATTTTGAAATTTTCAAAACATTTATTATTGTTCAAAACTTTCTCGCTTCGTGTGGAATTGAGAGAATATGCGAACTAAACATACTTGAGTTATATTTCACTGGAACTTAGCTTCTTATTTCTTAACCATTGGTACGCTCAGCTTTCAAAATGTGGTTACGTTCCTGCCTTTCAATTTCCAGTCGATACAACTTCAATTTTACTGGATAATACATTGTGCTTTGTTAACAATTTTAAGCTTTAGGTTAAATTTTTTGCTTGGCTTAGGTTTAAGCTTAGGCTTAGGAATAAGCTCATTCTTACGCTTGGGTTTAGGCTTACGCTTTGGTTTACGCTTATGAATATGCTTATAATACTGTTCCGCCTTGTTCTTTATATTGGCCACAATTTTCATACTTGCAAGACCCTAATGTATGTTGCATTTACAAATTCAGGGGAATCGTGGAACAATGCAATTATTGCAGTGTACGACTCAATGTCATATGTTTGAAAAAATCAAAGTACACTCAAAAAGTGGCAAAAATAGCAACTGATCAGATTCAACGATATTGACACGCTTTGCATGCTTTTTTAATGATTACAGATAATCGTGGTATCTATATTACAACCTTCATGAGTACCAGTACACCAGCGAAAATATGCTGCATGTCCAGTCAGCTATTAGTATTAATGCGTTTAAAAGACAACCTAATGCTATTATTAATTTTTAACTAATTTCTACTCTATATCTATTTTAAATTATATTTGTTAAATTCTTTGTGCTCTCCTTACCTTCTTACTTGAGACACTTCGGAATGCTAGAGATCTTTCTTACACTAAGACATTGTAGTGTTTTAGGGTTTTTAGTCTAAATCAGTTTTATGCATTAATATTTTAGTTGAATCTTATACCAACGCGATTATAATAGAATAGTATGTTCTTGCTAAATCAGTAGCTATAGAAAGATTGTGGAAATCTATAAATACTAATGCGGGGTTCACGTTATAACTGGAGCAACATGGAACACACTTTGCCAATATTACAGTTCCGAGCAAACTGTTTGTCTGTACGTTAATCCGCTATTAAATTCAAACAATTTGAGTTATTTGCACGCGGGTGTGACATTTAGGGATCATACGATATTCGATATTTTTACTTTTGATGCCATATGACATGTTCGAAATTGTCCGCAAACTTGTGGTAAAGCTAGCCTGAAAGCCCTGTACAATGTCATATGATACTAAAGTTTAAAATGTAACTTATCAGTACTTAGGAATATATTTACAGAAAATTTTCATGAAAAACAGAAAGTAGATTAGTGTGCACAACTTACATTGCCCTGCACAGTATTACATGATTCTTGGTACAATTTTGGAAGATCATATGATATTCGCATAACATTCGTGGTATTATATAAGATGAGGCCAATTGTATGCCATGATCACTAGTGATCAGTGCTTTGTTAGCCAATGCCATGTGACATTAAAATTTTGTCGTTATACCCGCTATTCAGAGTACATTTTATGTTGACGTAGAATTAACATAGACAAAATGTGTTCCGGGCTGTCCCAGTTATAACGTGAACTCCTTATAATACAGGAACATTGCCAAGGTGTAACCGCATGTTTCTTTCCGCGTCCGTTTCCGGTAAAATCCTATTTCCGTTACCGTTTTGAATATACCAAAAAATTTGCTACGCTATGGCAATAATTAGTATCAAATCACTTACGAGAAATCGGATCTTCAGTACAGGAGGCATGCAACTATTTTTCAATCAGGAATAAAAATAAAATTTGCGTAAAATCGTGACAATTTTGGCTTCATCCGCTATTTCGTTTTTAAAATTTTGAAAGTCTGGTTGTATTGGCAAAAAATCAAAACATTTTTTAAACTAAACCTATTATCCATTTCTGACTTAAGTTCCATAATATTGTTCGCTATCCGTTTCTGTCAATTTTACAAAAGCGATACATTATGCGATTTAAAACACTTTGTACGTTCGCCGCAATTCAGTTTCACCTTTGCGTTATTCACACTTATTTAGCTTCTCACACTTGCACAGGAGAAATCAGAAGTTTAGGTTCAGTTTGGAAAACGGAAAAAATGTTAAATTCAAAAGCATAGGGTTTCCATGTTTGGTAAGGAAATTCGGAAATGCAGGTTTTGATTGAAAAACGAAAAAAATGAAAAATTCAAAAACCTAAGTGTTTCCCGATTTGATACGAAAATTTGTAGTGCAGATTTTGTTCGAAAACCGGGAAAAGTAAAAAATTTTAAACGACTCGGTTATTTACCGGTTTGGTAAGAAAATTTTGAAGCATAATGTGTTTTAGATCCTAGTACATGAGCCGCTTACTGCTGGGGGCTTAAAGGTAGCATCCCTCATCTTATTAGAGTCCCTTGAATTTGCTGAGAATCAAGGGAGCGGCAGCCCCCTGGAACTGAAAATGAAAAGTGTCCCTAGTATGTAATACCTTTGAAGTTTCCACTTTTCCCGTTTTCCAAACCAAGTTGACGCTTCAGATTTTCCGTACAAAACCGGGAAACTCAAGCTTTTGAATTTTCTGGTTTTCCCGTTTCCAAACGAATTGCATCCCAATTTTCCAGCTAAGTCAACTATAGCTCACCCTCCATACTGGACCAAAAAACTATTCATTTTGGTTTTAAACTTTTCCGCTTTTCCAACGAAAACCTATGCTTTCAATTATTTTTGCCAGCAGTCAGTGGTATCAAGCATAGCATTCAAACAGGAAACAAGATTGATTGGCTACATCCATGGATACAGATTTCGTACCAAGGATAATACGATGCCCCTGGGTTATACTATGACCTAAACATTAAAGGCTGTGCTTTGTGATAACCGGTTGTAAGCCAGCGGCTGATCCAGGATTTCACGATACGGGGAAACCGAAGTTGACCGAGCACCCAGCCCACTTCATACTAATAATGGCACTTTCAGCGAGGCGGGAGTAGATATGAACTGTTTGATCGACTGCCTTTTAAACCGATCTAAACTTTTAATATTTTGTAAAAAGCACCAGCGCCGCGCGCAGGGTAGTCCGTGCCGAAATTGAGACTTTAGTGATGGCGTAGTCCAATAATCTCCCACATGAACGTTAATTCAAACATTTTAGAGTGAAACGAGAGACAAGACGCGTGTAACATTTTTGTCTGCGCATTAATCCGCAATCAAATTCAAAAAATTTGAATTGTCTGCTATCCTGATGTGACATTCACTGTTTGTACCGCAATATCATATGATATTCAAAATATTGTCAGCCAATATTGTATAATATGCTTGAAACAGTCTGCAAGATTGTGGTAAACTAGCCTGAATGTCCTGTATGGCGATTTGTATGCGATAATCACTCGAGATGAAGGGTTTGTAAGCCAATGACATGTGGCATTCACATTTTGTCCTCAAATCCGCTATTCAGGTGTAGTTCACATAACTGGGACAGTCCAGAACACGTTTTGTATATGTTGATTCGACGTCAACATAAAATGTGATCTGAATAGCGGTTATGTTAGACAAAATGTGAACGTCAAAATTTGTGCGCACGAATAATATAATGAAAAGTCAAATAATGTAGCTTTAAGTGATTCCGAATACTGATTAGCTTCTATTTTTGTTTCTGGCGGAAGTTTTGCTTAAATATATTCCTAAGTACAACTAATTCACATCCAAATTTTAGTACATGTCGTATCATATTCTACAAGAGACTCAGGCCAGTTTATCACAACGTTCAATACATTTTCATAAATGGCATATACATGATAATAACGGTCAATATTTCGAATACCATATATAACCGTGATTGTCAGATTAAGATAACCGTCAAATCAAATTTTTAAAATTTGATAGCGAATAAAGGTGCCGACAAAATGTTCTACGCTATTGTAATAGGACAAAACGTGTTTTAAGTTGCTCCAATTATATCGTGAACCCTGCATTAGATCACATTTTATGGTGACGTCGCAACTTGAACAAAAAACGTTAAGGACAGGCCCAGTTATAACATGAACCCCGCATAATACTGGAACACTGTTAGGGCGTAACCTTATATTTGGTTTCGTTTCCAGCAAAATCGGCTTCCGTTTCAGCTTTTGAAAATACCAGAAAATTTGCTACGCTTACGGCATTTAAAGTTTTAGACGTCACTTTCAACTGCTATTCAATATTTTGAGTCCAAATTTTCAAAATGCTCATTTTACCCTATCGCTCACGCTAAAGACACAAAATGATCAATTTACTATTATCAGTTAGCGTACAATATCACATTCAAATAAACACAGCGTTTTCAAAACAAATGTAGAATGTATAAAGTGTAACTTGAATAACCGTTTCAGTATTAAATTATATACGAGTACGACACGAATTATACATTTCTTTCAAACAACTGAGCGCACAGGAACAATACCGAACAATGCACAACAACCGCAACGTATGATGATACATCTCCAACAATGGGGTCGTTGAAATAACTCACACAAAGGAACGAACGATATACAAAGAAAAAGTTAGCACGAAAAAACTGAAAATAAAGAAACACTGTAACAGACCCTAAAGCAAAAATTAACAGTACATTACAACAAAACAATATGTTGCAAGAAGTCAACCGTTACGACTTCAACGCGTCAGCAGAAGCGGATGTGTGCCGCTCCCCAAGATTTTCAAAACCAAAATTTTGTATTAAAGATTATAAGATCGTATTTTCGCTGCAGCATTTATTACCAAGTTGTTTACAATAACTACGCAAGCGCATTATTTATTGTCAGTTATTAACTTTTTTGTAACTGAGAGTATTTTCTGAATTTTTACAATAACATACGTACACCAGGTGATTTTTGAGCGAGTAGTATGGAATTTACATTAGCATGGTTTCAATGTTGCAATTAATGCGTGCTTTTTTCTATTATAATACTCGATCAAAAATTATTCTGATTTTTTTCACTCTTCTCGAAATTTTCACAAAATTCAGCGTTGCTTTCACCTCCATTAAGGCAACGATTTATAATTTTCAGTTTATCTTGTATGATAATGATTCTGTCCAACCTTAGTCAATACATAATTTTGATTAATGCTACAAATTGCCTTCCGTTTATTACCATCGAGTTCATTTACATTTATTTCCATGCTGGCGTCATCAATGTAGTGCTTCAGTGACTTAATAATTTACTGGCATCATTTCCGAAATGCTGTAAGAATCAATACTATGGATGGCGCTATACGTGATAAAAATTTATTTTAATGTCATCCGGCGCCGACCGTCCCCGTACTTCATTGTCCGGTTCCGGTACCATTCGTCGCCGAGCAATATCGTAGCGAATGACTCGTGTACGATCAAGCACGGCAATGTACAATGACGAATGCGAGCCGCACGACAAGTATAGCGCACCCTAAATCAAGTACAAGATATAAGACCATTATTTAAATAACTGTGCACCGTAAACAATGACATAGCTACCACTAACATCGATATGTATATTCAGTGAATACGCAGCTTCCAGGTATATAATCACGGGCGGATATACTTCTCTCGTACAGAGCATCCGGTGTCGCAAATGAAAAGTTTTTTAGCTACAAATTTATATGCCGAAGAGTTCGACAAATCTTGTAGCATGCCACGCAATATCTACTGGCATTAAAACTGTCAAAAAATTACTGCATCACTCTATGGGCCTGCACACATGTAATTCAAATATTCCATAATAAATATTCCACTATTTTAAACTTTGAAAATTTGACTTTCACTATTTTAAACTTTGAAAATTTGACTTTCACTATTTTAAACTTTGAAAATTTGACTTTCACTATTTTAAACTTTGAAAATTTGACTTTCACTATCTTAAACTTTGAAAATTTGAATTCACTATTTTAAACTTTGAAAATTTGACTTTCACTATTTTAAACTTTGAAAATTTGGCTTTCACCATTTTAAAATTTCAAAAATTGAAGTATTCAATCTTCAATTAAACAATATTGTTGTACAATAATGTCTTTCGCTAATTTTGTGCCACACTCAATGTTTGCCGTTATAAAAATTACGGCATGGAGTTTCGCCTTGGTATATAAAATAGTGAATTTATACGCCGTTTTCAATTAATTTTGTCAAAAATCCCCCAGTAAAAATTTTTGCAACCTTATATTATGATGCCATTTAAAATATTGATTTAAGTATAAATTTGGGCTGTAATTGTTTTTAAAACCAAACTACAGTGTGAAACGCATGTGCCTTAAATTCGACAAAACCTCTGACAACTTTCTCTTCAAATGAGTTCACTTACAAATATTCTTATTTGCTTGCTACACGTCACGTCGTACAACTTTTCGTCGATAAACAGACAAATTTGCTTGCTATACATCATCGCTAAATAGACAAAACTTGAACTTGAACTGAGCATCAGTGCATATAACAATTAAATAAATGTAAAAAAATCCAAAACCGCACTTAAACCATTACATATCGAAAACAAACAAAACAAACAAGCAAACAAACGAAAGCAAACAAACGAGAGATTTCACTGACAAGACAGTATTAAGTGTATTTTCAAGTTATATTATCATACGAACAAATTAAAATCGCTACAGATCAACAGGTATTCAATATGAAATCAACTACCAAAAATTAGCAATTCACATGAAAGATTGACCGAAACTACATTTTTGGGATTCATGAGCCGAGCGCTACGTTGCTGTTGCTATACATACCATGTTTTTCAATACCAGCAAAATCAAAATAACGCATGCGACGGCATCTGCATGAATACATTGGCCCATGTATAGAACACGGTCGGATCGTTTTCCGGAATAACGCATGCGACGGCATCTGCATGAATACATTGGCCCATGTATAGAACACGGCCGGATCGTTTTCCGGAGGGGCTATAATAGAGCCAGTGTAAGCTTAAGACTAATTTTTTGCTTAGGCTTAAGCTTATGCGCCGTTCACAATATAAAATTTACCCTTGACACAAATAGTGTCATAAGGTAGGGTTAACGCGTGACAAATTTTAAATTTGTCACACGTTAACCCTACCTACCTTATGACACTTTTGTGGCAAGGGTAAATTATATATTGTGAACGGCGCATTACGCTTAGGAATAGGCTCATCCATACGCGTAGGCTTAGGCTTAGGAATATACTTATACTACTGTTCCGGCCCTGTTCTATACATGGGCCAATACATTTTCTGGTCATTTGTTGAAATCGATGAGAATAAGGGTGACGCTGACGTCATCAAAAGTATAGCGTCAACCTAAGCTAACAGCACCATGAGTCCAACAGCAGAACACATATACGGACATTCAAGCACATATTTTTTACGAGTATATTATTATACATTCAGTACAAAATAAATGCCATTCAAAAATACTAAAGCGACAGTGACAGGCGAACGATATTTAAATTTAATATACAAATTCTTTATAAACTACTTAAAATAATTGTACTTGTCGGCGGACTTCATGTTGAACTTATTGTATCTCACATAACCACTATGCGTTCGTCGCCATCGTAGCTACTTTTTAAATCTTTCCACCGAACTAACCTTCGACATCAACATGATATTCTAAAGGCATTTGCTACGAACGAAACGAATTCGTCTTGTAAGTCGATGTCACCTTACAAAAACACATATACTGACTAGAGCTGTCCCACAGCCATTACTTTTATAAAGCGCGGTCCAAACCGGAGCCAGGGTTCGTTCCTACAAAATTAAACACTAAACTGTCAAGGAAAGTGTACAAGAGCAATAAACTTTGTTGCAACATATATATAAATTGAATTTTAGCCTAACGTCAATTCTTCTAACGTAAACAATAAAACTGAGTGTTTGCTTTTTATGATAAACTAAATATATAAAACTAGGAATGTGCCGTTATTTTGAAATTTTGCCGATGCCAAACCGACGCCGATTCCAACTTCAGTAGTCTATGAACTGGTTCCAGCACTTCATATTCTACAACCAATATTACTGAACAAAATATGCGTATTCATTAAATAATCCATTAAAAATGTAGCAAAAATTCACAATGTTACAACGCAACGCAAATACGTATAATATGTATGTAAAGCTAACAAAATGTTTGATTAAGGGCATTCAACTGCTCATAAACTTCAAAAATAATTTGAAACAATACAAACATAACAGCGCAATGACAACATATCTCCGAAAGGCGAAACACAATTAGTTACAATCAGCCTTATATTTTCGTATTTGTCCAAGGTTTTACTAACTGTTCTAATTGGTATCACAACAACCCCCCGCTCAAAAGACCACATTTTTACGGAACGTCACTTCCGTTCCGTTCCCATTTCCCAACATCCTGGATTTCGAATCTGCATTTTTTAGCAATTAATACGGAACACAAAACCAACTTGGTATTTTATTACACGTACAATGTTATATATATGTATATATATGTATATATATCTAATGCTTTGGCCAGACTATGCAATGCCCCCATTTCCCTACACGTCATATGCAACCATTTAAGGTTTCAGGTTTAACAGATAGCTATTTATGCAAAAGAGCAGGTGATATTTTAAACAAACATTAATAACGAAGCTTTCTCAGTCACTAAGCTAACCACCACATCAGAGTGTAGAAAGCCGTTTCGGCACCCACGAGACAATTTGCATTCCGAACAACTGCGCATTTTCATTATATACCGTTCAACCATACAAATAAATTGAAAAACGCAACACATACCATATTGTTTGTATACCAGCTATGCATAACAATAACACCATATTCAACCGTGCATAAATCGAACTGAAAAAATTCATAGATCCAAAATGTTTCCCCATCTCCAACGAACCCAAACCTTTGGTTGGAGATCATCAAAAAACCCAAACTTACACAGCGGCCCATTATTGATTTCAAAAAACATCCAAAAATTTTTTTCACATCGTGCTATAAAATAATAAAGCAACATCAATATACTGAACCGTATTCTCAACAGAGTGTAGCACCTATCACCAGTTAGCTAAAGGTTCTTAAACAAACGCTCTGTTGCAGCTGCGCGAATGTCTAAATCTGCACAGAGGTGTGACAACTGAAATGCGGTGGTTCAAAAACTTACCCCGAGATTTATCCTCAAACTGACAATATGCGCTACACACATTTGAAACTATGGCTAGATATTTCAATCCAGTATATCCAGAAGTAATAGCTTCGAACGTTCACTGAAAATGCAACTAACTTCATAATGCCCATACGAAAAAAAAACCAGAATCTATTTTCGTAGTCTACCAGTTGCCAAGCTAGTTTTGGCAAACATAGGTAAGGTACTAATACACACAGGTAAATATTCAAGAAGTATTATAACATGACTGGTGGTGGCACCACCACATACACCAGAATATACAAAAGCAAATCACATATCAAACAATATGCACATAAGTTCCGTTTTGCAACATCAACATAACAGACGTTGTATAATCATAAATGTTACAAAAAATAGTTTCAAAATTAAACTAGTAAAAATACGTATATAACTCAAGTTACCCAGACATTTAACAATGTACCTCATAGCTTTTAAAAAAGAACTCACGTCCGAAAACCTGGAACATTCAATAACCTCGTGCAGATTTTTGGATAAGTTGAACGTGTACAATTTCAACGTATCGCAATAATAGTCGTACACATCAATTTGGCTTCATGTCATGATGCACTTCAATCCAAGAAGTAGATTCTTTTAGCTAAAATTCAAGATGCACTAGCCTAGCGCTCGAACAACAAACTGTGAGTTTGTTATTCTAAAGAAACAATAACGAGACATTCGTGCACGCACAACCTAAACTCTACCATACAACAATAATCTACTTACCGTAACATATATCCCACCACCACAACAACAGCAGCAAACATTAAGTTTTTAAGAAATACTCAACAGAACAATAATCAGGAACTCCAACGCAACAGATAAACAGCAATATCGCCTAGCTCAGCACTGACCTGTAGATGATTTAAACACAATACTCTCCGAAATTATAATTGTCGCCAAGCCAAACTTTCACTCATCCACTTTTAGTGTTCACTGTAAACCATCAGAATCCACGCCAAGTGTGTACCTTTCACACCAACAACTTTTGGTCAACAATGTCACAAAAACCATCATATCATTACTATGTTAACAAGAATGAAAAAAGTATTAAAACAGCTTAATCCCCAAAGCTTTCAGTTTCCTTCAAGATTATGACGATCCGTACACAGCCGTGGATATACGGTAACCGTTCATATCCCTGTGCTAAAATGGAGTCATTTTTACAAATAAGCAGTAGAAGTTTTTATGACATTGCTGCCTCAACTCCAAATCACTCAGGCTAGTAGCGAGACCATCATCCAAGAAACTAGCACTCATGCTGCCCACCAAATACCAAACGAATTCGATAACACCAGACATCAAGAGGATATTATATCACCATCGGCCAAAGGATCTCACCAGAACAAGGGAACACTCCCGCGACTAGTAGATCCCACATTAAACGAGGGTACCCTTTATCGATCCTTCATCTCGCGACGGACTCGTTTCGTCACGCGGCCACAAAACAACCCCACAACAAACAGTCCAACAATCGCAATCGCTGCAAACGTCAACACAGAATTGCGTGCAGGTGACGCTCTCACAACGGCCGCAAGCTCAGCAAAATTGTCTGGCATACGGTTCTCGTAGACACGACGCCAGACGGCTTGTCTCTCGTTCAACCGGGTAATACACGCCGTTGTAACAGAGCGTGCGCCGCCAGACGACGCCGTTTTCGCACTATCAACGGCGTCGACAAGGCACTTGATCACCCGGCCGCGTCCTGGACGGACATCTCCGCAATACATGCGAATGTCAGCAGCGCACGCTTCTGCCAACGCCACATCAACATCAATATCCATTACTTCTTCATCGGTACGGCGTTTCATTTCTGCGATACACGACGAATTTGTCAACTGGTCTTCGTATAGGGCTCGCTTTAAACAATCAACCAGAGCCGGATGGCCTATGCCAGCCGTGATTGCTGGTGTACAGTGTTTGTGAGCTTCACCTGAACACATTGCGTAGAACGGTGGGTCTAGGCGTGGATCTAGCTCCGATGCCATAATCAAATGTTTGACAGCGTCAAGGCATTCCGGCCCGAGCGGTTCGGCGCCAGCTTTCGACGATGTAACAAATTTGCGTCGCAAGCACGAAACAACGATGTTTGTTGTCGTATCAGTGTCGTGCTGTGATGCTAGGAAAACAACGATAAAGGGCATTAGATTAAAAACGTTACAAGATATTTATCTGGGCCTTGAATTTTAATATGTATACCTCCTATTATTAGTTGGTGGTAGGTCTAGTAGCTTTGGAACGAGAATTTGGTTTTAACTACTACTACTACTGCGCCAGCTTTACGTTTGCAAGCGCAGTTCTTCAGTTTGACAACTTATGACTAACTGGAGATAGCTGCTATACACATTTAAGAATACAGGATAAGAAACGATAGTTCAATAAAATGACAAAAATGCAAATATAACGCAGTATATACAATGATACATTAATTGGTAGTCACCATCTCAGTTAGCCTTTTAACTCCTCCAATCAGTCAGACATAACGAGAATGGACAAAGTAATTCACTAGTAAGTCTTCCAGTCTAAGCTGTTTTGTTAGCTGAATCAAACGGCAACTATTCGTCGGGTACCTTGCTCTTTAATCGACTGCATTTCTTTACGACAATGCTGGTCAATTTCGTGACTGCAAACCTTTCGCAGATGCGGTTGTAAACGTATGTCCGATGCCTGAAACCAAACGATGCAAACAAGGCAGTATACAAGGTCAGAGATAGAGGCGATATTACCTCCCGAAATGTCTGGAGACTAAAAAGCACCTTTAACAATATTTCGAATAACCTTCAGGAGTCTTGAGGTCAAATTTTTTACATTACGTTATACGCTCCAAGATAGAAATTAAATTAAAAGTATCCAAACGCTTTCCTTCATTCCCAAGCCAAACGTGGCTGCAAAACATCCAAAATTAATGACATTATAAATTTAGGATATAAGCGTGGCAGCGGAATCATGTGCTGCATTCACTGACAGTAAAACCGTTCAGGTTACCTGTTCAACCATTCGTCTTTGCACCACTTTACGGCATGCAGGCGTCATCCGACTATGTTTGCGATGGTGATGCAAGCATGGCAGTATATTATCCTGTAAGCAATAAAATGGAAACATATCACCTGCTGCTATATAGTTTATTACTTTAAATTATGTGCGAATGCATCCTCCTAACTGCAGAAAAACCAGTTATTAATTACATAAACCAGGATCCTTTGGCTTAGAAGCTACATTAACTACAAGTGCTGCCAACCTACGATATGTGGTGCAATACCAATCTAAAAATCAACACTTGATAAGAACATAACTACAATATCAATGCCAAAGCGTTTGGAAATTAACGCACTACCAAACAGTATCACTAATAGTTTAAACTGGTTGCTGTAAGGTTCAAGCCAGCAACAGCTTCGCAATTAGATATTAGAAAATTCATTTGTTTAATCGCATAATTAACACAAATACTTCAATTTCATTACTACTCGATAGTAACTGCAGGTGAAATATGATACGGCAGTGTATAAGACCTTCGTGATCTTAGATCTACACACTATTTGTTATCTTTCTTCCTCAGTCTATCTATCTTCTTCGTGTCCCAGACACAGCGATTGACTCTGGCATATATAATCCAAAAACAACAACAACAACAACAACAACAGTAAAATCCAGTCTCACCTTAGACTCTTCAGAACACAACTCCGTAATCACATTACGACACGCCTTCATCAATGAATAATCGAATCTGTTATCGGCAAATTCAACTTCTTCGCGTTTAAAAATGAATTGTAAACACTCGTGTCCAAGCTGGGTCTTGTGCTCACGAAGGCATTCGATCGGTTTCTCTTTATCTTCAGGTCCTAAAAATAACCAGTCACGTAATGTCATTTTTGTCGCAACGTCTTATTTACGAAGAAATTATCCGAATTTATTTTTTCTGCCAACCCTACGCAAGTTAAAATATACTTGGTCTAAACAGTTCACAGAAAATCATGGGTATAAAATTTTCATAAATTCAATTTTTATAGCATCTAAATTGCAAATCAACAGGTTCATTCTCGTGCCTGAATGCAAGACCCAGAAATTTAGTTTATAAATCATCACATATTTGTAACCGTGACTAGGTGTTCAAAATATTTAATAAAAGTAACTGCGCTAATATACAGCCAAACAATTCCATAAAGAACACTCCATATTCTCCCTTGACTTTACAAACGCCACTTCCAACGCTCGCGTGATACATAGTAACCTCCACGAGCAATATCCCTCCACCCGACATTCTTATTCAAAAGCGTGAGGCTCCCTCTATGAAAATTTGCAGAACAAAAAAACTTGCTTCGAGTGTCATGTTCGAAAATAAAAATAATCAAAGATCTTGCTTCCCCGAACTCCACCCTTAGATGTCTGAAATGTTGGCGTTGTGCTCTGCCACTTACAACGCCTTACCTGAACAAAACTTTTTTAATTCAGTTTTGCATCGCTTATTGACTTGTGGATCGATCATTGGATCAGACGCGACCATCAAATACTCGACGCGCAAGTGTTTGCGGCAATCTTTGGATAACGGCGGAGGTGGTGCGTTTTTATCTTTCGGCCTTCTCATATCAACTGCTCCTTTTTTCAAAGAGCCATCGTCAGAATCAGATGCTAGAAGTTCGTGTTCGAACAATGTTTGGCTCAAACACCGAATTATGCTGCCCTAAAGAATAGAAAATAGTAATCAAACCAACACATAATTGCCAAAATCTATGATTCTGCGACTTTCATTTTACAACAAAAAAGCGTATTTCTGAAAAAGAAAGCATAACCCAACCAGTAAGCTGAACTACGTAAATAATCACAAGTCGCTCTCACAACCACTACTCACCATTCATCCAGGAACAATTTCTCAGATTCACCCACGTAAGTTATAAATCTACCGAGGTACAATTATTCATGATTTATAATAAAGACTCATATTCTCAAATGTGTATAGCAACTATCATCAGCTAGTAATAGGTTTTCAAACAATAACTATTGCAACTGTTGAACTCAAAATCGGTACAGAATTAGAGCAAAACATAATATGCGAAAAATGTGCTGAATCTTCAGCCTCGGCAGGCACGGCATCGAAAGTTACAAAACCTATCACCAAATGGTGATTGGTGCTACACACATTTCAGAATTCGAGACAAAAATGCGAACTCTAACATTCATATTTGTGATTACTTTGGTATGTGCGTCAATATTTTGGGTATTTGAAGCGTCATTAACTCCAGGACAGTTCCTCACAATGTCGTTTTGGCACGCTTTCTAAAACAACAAAAATTATTTTTATACCATGCAAAATCAACAATTAACACACAATACACAAACACACGCATATTAAAAATACGTAGTCTTAAAATAAACATATCAGCACGACATAGCGAGTTCAAATTTATTTTGAACTCCAACTTGATACTTACCGCAAATGAATGCGAAAATTTGTAATCTTTCATCGACACAAGCTCAAAATGACGCACATACGACGCACATTTTGGTGTCATTTGTGGTGCCTGTTTATGATCCAACAAGCATTGCATGACTTCAAGACTTTCTACTTCGGCGTCAATTTTTTCTGGGCAAAACGTTTCAATTGCTGGGCGACAAGCGACTGCTAACGCCCGATTGAGTTTGATGTCTTTCGATTCCATTTCGGTAAAGTCACGAATTTGTTTTTTGCATTCGTTCTGTACAAACATTAGCAATATAGATGGTGTAGTATTCAATTTGTCATGCGTCGGTCCAAAATCACTATTCCCGGCTGAGCACCTACCCAGAAACCAACATACGGCCGGCTTAACAAGTGAAAACTTTCAAAATTTCCAAACAATATCCCTGACCATGAAAGCCCGTAACCTTTATTGTTTACTGCCTCCTATCCTACCTACCAAATTAAATTCATCTGGATAGTTGTATGTATGGGTGTCGGAACTGAAATCCCTGATTGATATCCATAAACTGAAACCCGCGTTCGATTATAAAAATTAGCCATTTTATAATGACGCACATTTTTGTACAACGATTGGTAGACAGCTACTACCTAAATCTAACAAATTTTACAATCCACCTTCATCAGCGAAATCTCAAAAAGAACGTACTACTCATTGCCTTGTATCTGCGTCATCAGCAGTCCTACTGTAAACGTACCCCCATATCGGCGTCGTCATAATGTGACTGTAAACACATAATTTCTTCGCCTGCCTCTGTCCGTTCTGAACACATCACTGCCAATTCTCGGAGACACGCGTTCTCGATGTCAGGCAGCAAACGAACACTAACTGCACGCTCGTGCATAACACGTCGCACCTGTTGGAACAGTGAACATTTTACCAGCGTATTTCTTTCGAACTAAGACGAGATGTGTTCACTTGTTTATTTTTTTGCTTACAGAATTCATAAAAGTAATATAAAAAACTTAAAAAACTACGTTACAAACAATATATAAACACATTACGCATACATGTCAAAGGCTAATCTGCAATTCAGGCCAACTACTAACTGGCCCAGAGAAATTGTCTAGTTTACATAACAGCAGCTTGGTCTAGGCCAAACCGCTATTGAACTTATTGACCAACCAAATTACATTATTTGCTCAAGTTCGCCACAACACCGTCAACAAATCAGCATTCGTTTTACATCACTGTTGTTCAGTTGCACACGCAATTGATATGTGGTTAAAGCCAAACTGCATTTGATTAGAACAGCAGATTGACTTAATTAGCATAAATAGCGGATTGGCCTGAGACATGCATGTTAATGTTTCAAAATATACACAAACTCCAGTTCATGCGCTGATTACTTACTTCATGCTTGCACTGAGGATGCAACTTTGGATGACTGCGTTGTTTTTCTTTATCATCATCATTTTCATCATCGTCGTCATCATCATCATCATCATAATCATCATCAAACAATGCATTACGATACAAACACGATAGTACTGTACCACTATTGCTTGGACCCTCAGGGATACCACGGTCTTGAGGCCCGCCAGCGCCACCTCCCGGCATATTACGCCGTCCATTATCAGACCACCACTGCTTCTGAGCATTGCAAATGTCAGTCGCGTCCTATAAAAACAATAAACTGCAGCGTTCCAGACATTTCTTGTATATATCTGACATGACATGCACCCGGACGGCGTCGAAGTCAAAATTTTTTGTTTATAAACGGCGCCGAAGTCAAACCTTTTTGTTTACAAATTGTCACGTGGGCAATTCACGTATAATGTGCGTTACCGTGCGGCGCCGGACAACGTTAAATCAGTCAAAAAGTATAGCGCCACCCTTAGTCTAGCAGGGTGATGGTAAACCGGTATAATAATAAGTTTTTTAGTTTTTACCTGCATGCGATAGTTATGTTACACAAAAGCGGCCAATGGATAGAACAGGGTCGCAACGTTTTCCTGCGGAGCTGTCATAGAGTAAGCTCACATTTTGAACTATGTTTTGCTTACGCTTACGCTTAGGGATACGCTTTTACTACTGTTCCGGCCCTGTCCTATACATGGGCCGCAAAGCAATTGAACTCAACCTTTTATTTTTCTCTGCGTTAGCCTCACCTTATGTTTTCTGTACGTAAGCGATGCAATAAACGCAATTATATTACAAATTCAATAAAACCAAAGCAAAAAATCGACACGCTTGTTGATGGAACCACTGTCAAACGGGAAACCAAAACCAAAATCCAAGTACACGGAGAAGAAAAACTTTAACACTAAAACAAAAAAAAAAAAAAAAAAAAAAAAAAACCCCAAAAAACCATTTATATCAGAATGTGGCGCCAAATTTTACATATTCCTTTATAGACGTTGAAAGCAAGAACCCTTATCCCTTACTCTCCTGGAAGCACCCAGGATTTTGGGAACAAATGGGCTACAAAAATTGTGGAGAGTTCGATGTGCTACAAATTGAAAAATATCTAAAAACCCCATTACAAAAACAACAAACAAGACATTTAAAAGTTTTTTCGCGACCGGGCATATCGAACGAGAGAAATTTTTACCTCTGGAGGTTATTCTACATCCCCTAGAAATGCCTTTTCGAGTGTTTTCAGAAATTTCGGTCGAATATCTCCCCCTAGTCCCCCTCATATACGCCCACGGTTTTGACACCTAAACGCATCTGCTTTGCTACGGCCTGTCTAACCCGGTCAAACTAACCTGAGCACATGCTTCAAACAATCGTTCGTCCAGCGTAAAATCACGAGCCATAAAATACTGAATTTCCAACAGCCGATGTTCGCATTCATCGCTAACTTCTTCAGTTTCAATATTATCCATTAAACACGATAACATCTGAAAGAACATCAAAATACATTTTTCATTTCGAAATGTTAAAAATTTTACTTTTAAACCTTCAAACGACTTAAACCGTTTTCCACGATTATTGAAAACGTCAAACTTATGAAAAGGTGCAAAACACGGTAGTTTTAGGTGTCGAAACTTACTACGTTGAATGGGTTTTTAAATACTTTTTCTGTTGGTAACAGAAGAAATCACTTTTGAAATCGTTTACAACGCAACTCCTGTCTTCCCAAAACCCTGGCTACGCAAATAAACTCATGACAAATGAAAATCGTTAGTGACGCATTATTCCAACATCACAACCTTCCGGTTTATACCGTAAACTGTACTAAATTTTCAGCCAAAAATTTGTTAACTTCCGTCATGCAATGCTATAAGGTTACACAGAATCAGCTGAATCTCAGCTCATGACGTTCATTCACACACAACTAATCCACAACTGCCAAACCGAAAACAAAACAAAACATACGTACATCAATTTCGGACCGTTTACTTTTCTCGCAGACTGAATCAATGGCAACTTGACAGTCTCGAGCCAGTGCAGGGTCAGCCCGATAATCTTCATCAATATTTGCCATCTAAAAACAAAAATAGAATAAGCTATACAACGCTCACAAATTATAAACAACAATAAACAAAAAGCGCACATCGCGATTCACACACACTACAATTTTATGGCAAACAGATAAGCTCACTTTTTAAGCTGAAGCATGCGCAGTACACAGAACAAGTGACTGAGTAATTTATTATCAAAAACTGTTACCAACCAAAATCTTCCATACACAAATGTTATACGAAACACTAATCGCCCAGCTCGTAGAGCATTTCATATGCAAATTAGTTATTAGCTAAATATTCATTTATCGGTTTTGGAGGTTTGTAAACCATTTATTCAAATGCCTCGCACCCAGAAACCCTCCAGTCACCCTAATAATTATTGAAATAATTTAAAAAGTCGTAATTTTGCCTTGTCAATTAAGCCAATATGCAAAGTAGCTATTAGCTACCATTAGCTAAATATTCATTTATCGGTTTTGGAGGTTTGTAAACGATTTATTCAAATACATCGCACCCAAAAACCCTCCAGTCACCCTAATAATTATTGAAATAATTTAAAAAGTCGTAATTTTGTCTTGTCAATTAAGCCAATATGCAAATTAGCTATTAGCTACCATTCGATTATCGGTTTCGAGGGTTTGTAGACAATTTACTATGATTTCTCGCACCCAAAAACCTATTATTGCTGAAATTAGATTGCTTGTAACCATAACAATTAGTGAAATATTCTAAAAACGCCTAATTTCGACTTATCAATTATGTTTATATGCAAATTATCTATTAGCTAACTACTCAATTATCGGTTTTAGAGGTTTGTAAACTATTTATTCAGATGCCTCGCACCCAAAAACCTTCAGTAACCCTAATAATTATTGAAATAATTTGAAAAGTCCTAATTTAGGCTTATAAACTACGCAAATATGCAAATTTATCGGTTTTGGAGGTTTGTAAACAATCTGTTCGGATTCATCGCACCCAAACACCCTTTAATGCTGAAATTAGATTGCTTGCAACAGTAATAATTAGTGAAATAGTGTATGAAGCCCTAATTTAGGCTTAAATAATTATGCAAATTAGCCTGTAGCTAATAACCGGCTTAAAAATTTAAAACCCCAATGCGAGGTTAACACCACAGGATAATTGGCTTGAAAACAAAGAAAGTTTATCAAAATCGGTTCAGCGGTTCTTGAGATTCTTTTCGGACGGACAGACAGACAGACGGACGGACGGACAGACAGACAGACGGACGCACATCCACCTTTCGACCCCAAAGTACAAAACATAAAACGCTTCGCGAAACTCCGAGCTTCGCTCAAAACGCTAGTTCTCTGTTACTGTTTCCAACACCTTACCTTAACCAATCATTAAGCGCGGCAGTACATTCTCACCAAAATTGTCGCCGCGTTTTGCTTCAGTATCTTGCATCGCTTTCATCAAACAATGCAGCGTTTCTCCTTCGCGCCGAACGCTGCCATGACAAAATGTATCTATTTCCGATGTACAATGCAACACAATCTCAGGTGCAATACGATAGTCTGACATTAGCATGCGTCGATTCTCCGTAACCTAAAACCAATACTGACATAATATATTTCTAAACACAAATTACCTTAAAGCCTCTACCCATTTCTTGTTTCAACAAACACTAAGCAGAGAATCTCTATATAGTCCTCCCTGCTTGTGCTTCCATTTGCATTTCTACATACATTCGATCATAAGATCCATAATCGAAACTTTAAAACCTCCACACAGACATAACTAACAATATTACTGAAAACCGAAACCTACACGAGCCCAGATAATATTATTAGCCATACCCCTAGTCACACACACACCCAAGGCAACGAACACGAACAAGCACTTAGGCCATTTCCCCTTCTCCGTATAAGCGCGTA
Organism: Enoplolaimus lenunculus; assembly: GCA_030248215.1. Classification (NCBI taxonomy): domain Eukaryota; kingdom Metazoa; phylum Nematoda; class Enoplea; order Enoplida; family Thoracostomopsidae; genus Enoplolaimus; species Enoplolaimus lenunculus. The sequence goes on from JASANG010000243.1 coordinate 116,630, forward strand.
AATTTCCTGGCTCTGCTCTTTTATTTTTCTGGTTTGCTTTACAACCACCGCTCTTCTACGCGGAGCGCTTTCGTATTTCGAATTCCTCCCAGGCATACTGGTCGCTACACGCGCAAAGCTTCTTTTTGTTTTTGCTGGTTACCGACTTCTGCCTGAACTTTTGCTCGTAAGTAAGTACTTCTTACTTGTTTCGTTGTACTGTTCTTCCTGATTAGCCGCGTTCTTAATGTTTGATACAGCACGCTTGTTGAAGGTATCGGAGCGCGCGCGATGGTGAATTTTCTCCAGTTAATGCACGCATCCTCATCACCCGCTGGGAAGCGCACCCAAAAAAATAAAACATAATGCGACATTGCGTACCGCTGCTGTCGTTGGGCCTTGGATGGACGACTAATACAGTGAATCGCGCAAAATCCAGTCCACTACACACTGACATATATTTTTGTTGTGTCTTGAAAACGTTGAACACGATGCAAAAGTTCAATGGCAAGCGATAGACATGCGGATAACGCGGCGTTGAAGCCAACCGATGCACCACCGAATGCTTTGTCGTCGGCGTGTAGCGACCAGGTATATATTGGGAGGACATTTTTCTGAAATACGAATAGCATCCATTATTGGTGAAGAACGACAAGTTAAATAAATGTGCTAATTATGAACTTTGCCGTTCACTGGTTTGAAAGGTAGTAGGCCTACATTGGAATAAAAGAAAGTTTTAATGAGCAATGATAATGATTAATGCATGTCGCGATGGCCCAATCGGTTTTTTACTTGCGAGCGATTTGTATTAACTGGTTCTTATGTATGAATGGTTGTAACTGAAATTATTTACCTTCAGGAAGTAGCTTTTAGTTCGTAGTTCCAAGTTTGCGCTTCCAGAAGAGGTGTTTGTAAAATCTGTGCCTGATCACTAGGGGTATGGCTACATAATTATATCTGGGCTCGTGTAGGTTTCGGTTTTCAGTAATATTGTTAGTTATGTCTGTGTGGAGGTTTTAAAGTTTTCAATCTATGGATCTTATGATCTGAATTGTCATGTTAAGAAATGCAAATGTGAAGCACATCAAGTTCATGTCATGGAGGATCTATATATTCTGATGATTTTTCTCTGCTTTAGTGTTTGTTTTGAAACAAGAAAATGGTGTAGATTGGCTTTTAAGGTAATTTGTGTTTAGAAATATATTATGTCAGTATTGGTTTTAGGTTACGGAGAATCGACGCATGCTAATGTCAGACTATCGTATTGCACCTGAGATTGTGTTGCATTGTACATCGGAAATAGATACATTTTGTCATGGCAGCGTTCGGCGCGAAGGAGAAACGCTGCATTGTTTGATGAAAGCGATGCAAGATACTGAAGCAAAACGCGGCGACAATTTTGGTGCAGAATGTACTGCCGCGCTTAATGATTTGGTTAAGGTAAGGTGTTGGAAACAGTAACAGAGAACTAGCGTTTTTGAGCGAAGCTCGGAGTTTCGCGAAGCGTTTTATGTTTTGTACTTTGGGGTCGAAAGGTGGATGTCCGTCCGTCTGTCTGTCTGTCCGTCCGTCCGTCTGTCTGTCTGTCCGTCCTAAAAGAATCTCAAGAACCGCTGAACCGATTTTGATAAACTTTCTTTGTTTTCAAGCCAATTATCCTGTGGTGTTAACCTCGCATTGGGGTTTTAAATTTTTAAGCCGGTTATTAGCTACAGGCTAATTTGCATAATTATTTAAGCCTAAATTAGGGCTTCATACACTATTTCACTAATTATTACTGTTGCAAGCAATCTAATTTCAGCATTAAAGGGTGTTTGGGTGCGATGAATCCGAACAGATTGTTTACAAACCTCCAAAACCGATAAATTTGCATATTTGCGTAGTTTATAAGCCTAAATTAGGACTTTTCAAATTATTTCAATAATTATTAGGGTTACTGAAGGTTTTTGGGTGCGAGGCATCTGAATAAATAGTTTACAAACCTCTAAAACCGATAATTGAGTAGTTAGCTAATAGATAATTTGCATATAAACATAATTGATAAGTCGAAATTAGGCGTTTTTACAATATTTCACTAATTGTTATGGTTACAAGCAATCTAATTTCAGCAATAATAGGTTTTTGGGTGCGAGGAATCATAGTAAATTGTCTACAAACCCTCGAAACCGATAATCGAATGGTAGCTAATAGCTAATTTGCATATTGGCTTAATTGACAAGACAAAATTACGACTTTTTAAATTATTTCAATAATTATTAGGGTGACTGGAGGGTTTTTGGGAGCGATGTATTTGAATAAATCGTTTACAAACCTCCAAAACCGATAAATGAATATTTAGCTAATGGTAGCTAATAGCTACTTTGCATATTGGCTTAATTGACAAGGCAAAATTACGACTTTTTAAATTATTTCAATAATTATTAGGGTGACTGGAGGGTTTCTGGGTGCGAGGCATTTGAATAAATGGTTTACAAACCTCCAAAACCGATAAATGAATATTTAGCTAATAACTAATTTGCATATGAAATGCTCTACGAGCTGGGCGATTAGTGTTTCGTATAACATTTGTGTATGGAAGATTTTGGTTGGTAACAGTTTTTGATAATAAATTACTCAGTCACTTGTTCTGTGTACTGCGCATGCTTCAGCTTAAAAAGTGAGCTTATCTGTTTGCCATAAAATTGTAGTGTGTGTGAATCGCGATGTGCGCTTTTTGTTTATTGTTGTTTATAATTTGTGAGCGTTGTATAGCTTATTCTATTTTTGTTTTTAGATGGCAAATATTGATGAAGATTATCGGGCTGACCCTGCACTGGCTCGAGACTGTCAAGTTGCCATTGATTCAGTCTGCGAGAAAGTAAACGGTCCGAAATTGATGTACGTATGTTTTGTTTTGTTTTCGGTTTGGCAGTTGTGGATTAGTTGTGTGTGAATGAACGTCATGAGCTGAGATTCAGCTGATTCTGTGTAACCTTATAGCATTGCATGACGGAAGTTAACAAATTTTTGGCTGAAAATTTAGTACAGTTTACGGTATAAACCGGACGGTTGTGATGTTGGAATAATGCGTCACTAACGATTTTCATTTGTCATGAGTTTATTTGCGTAGCCAGGGTTTTGGGAAGACAGGAGTTGCGTTGTAAACGATTTCAAAAGTGATTTCTTCTGTTACCAACAGAAAAAGTATTTAAAAACCCATTCAACGTAGTAAGTTTCGACACCTAAAACTACCGTGTTTTGCACCTTTTCATAAGTTTGACGTTTTCAATAATCGTGGAAAACGGTTTAAGTCGTTTGAAGGTTTAAAAGTAAAATTTTTAACATTTCGAAATGAAAAATGTATTTTGATGTTCTTTCAGATGTTATCGTGTTTAATGGATAATATTGAAACTGAAGAAGTTAGCGATGAATGCGAACATCGGCTGTTGGAAATTCAGTATTTTATGGCTCGTGATTTTACGCTGGACGAACGATTGTTTGAAGCATGTGCTCAGGTTAGTTTGACCGGGTTAGACAGGCCGTAGCAAAGCAGATGCGTTTAGGTGTCAAAACCGTGGGCGTATATGAGGGGGACTAGGGGGAGATATTCGACCGAAATTTCTGAAAACACTAGAAAAGGCATTTCTAGGGGATGTAGAATAACCTCCAGAGGTAAAAATTTCTCTCGTTCGATATGCCCGGTCGCGAAAAAACTTTTAAATGTCTTGTTTGTTGTTTTTGTAATGGGGTTTTTAGATATTTTTCAATTTGTAGCACATCGAACTCTCCACAATTTTTGTAGCCCATTTGTTCCCAAAATCCTGGGTGCTTCCAGGAGAGTAAGGGATAAGGGTTCTTGCTTTCAACGTCTATAAAGGAATATGTAAAATTTGGCGCCACATTCTGATATAAATGGTTGTTTTAGTGTTAAAGTTTTTCTTCTCCGTGTACTTGGATTTTGGTTTTGGTTTCCCGTTTGACAGTGGTTCCATCAACAAGCGTGTCGATTTTTTGCTTTGGTTTTATTGAATTTGTAATATAATTGCGTTTATTGCATCGCTTACGTACAGAAAACATAAGGTGAGGCTAACGCAGAGAAAAATAAAAGGTTGAGTTCAATTGCTTTGCGGCCCATGTATAGGACAGGGCCGGAACAGTAGTAAAAGCGTATCCCTAAGCGTAAGCGTAAGCAAAACATAGTTCAAAATGTGAGCTTACTCTATGACAGCTCCGCAGGAAAACGTTGCGACCCTGTTCTATCCATTGGCCGCTTTTGTGTAACATAACTATCGCATGCAGGTAAAAACTAAAAAACTTATTATTATACCGGTTTACCATCACCCTGCTAGACTAAGGGTGGCGCTATACTTTTTGACTGTTTTAACGTTGTCCGGCGCCGCACGGTAACGCACATTATAGGTGAATTGCCCACGTGACAATTTGTAAACAAAAAGGTTTGACTTCGGTGCCGTTTATAAACAAAAAATTTTGACTTCGACGCCGTCCGGGTGCATGTCATGTCAGATATATACAAGAAATGTCTGGAACGCTGCAGTTTATTGTTTTTATAGGACGCGACTGACATTTGCAATGCTCAGAAGCAGTGGTGGTCTGATAATGGACGGCGTAATATGCCGGGAGGTGGCGCTGGCGGGCCTCAAGACCGTGGTATCCCTGAGGGTCCAAGCAATAGTGGTACAGTACTATCGTGTTTGTATCGTAATGCATTGTTTGATGATGATTATGATGATGATGATGATGACGACGATGATGAAAATGATGATGATAAAGAAAAACAACGCAGTCATCCAAAGTTGCATCCTCAGTGCAAGCATGAAGTAAGTAATCAGCGCATGAACGGGAGTTTGTGTATATTTTGAAACATTAACATGCATGTCTCAGGCCAATCCGCTATTTATGCTAATTAAGTCAATCTGCTGTTCTAATCAAATGCAGTTTGGCTTTAACCACATATCAATTGCGTGTGCAACTGAACAACAGTGATGTAAAACGAATGCTGATTTGTTGACGGTGTTGTGGCGAACTTGAGCAAATAATGTAATTTGGTTGGTCAATAAGTTCAATAGCGGTTTGGCCTAGACCAAGCTGCTGTTATATAAACTAGACAATTTCTCTGGGCCAGTTAGTAGTTGGCCTGAATTGCAGATTAGCCTTTGACATGTATGCGTAATGTATTTATATATTGTTTGTAACGTAGTTTTTTAAGTTTTTTATATTACTTTTATGAATTCTGTAAGCAAAAAAATAAACAAGTGAACACATCTCGTCTTAGTTAGAAAGAAATACGCTGGTAAAATGTTCACTGTTCCAACAGGTGCGACGTGTTATGCACGAGCGTGCAGTTAGTGTTCGTTTGCTGCCTGACATCGAGAACGCGTGTCTCCGAGAATTGGCAGTGATGTGTTCAGAACGGACAGAGGCAGGCGAAGAAATTATGTGTTTACAGTCACATTATGACGACGCCGATATGGGGGTACGTTTACAGTAGGACTGCTGATGACGCAGATACAAGGCAATGAGTAGTACGTTCTTTTTGAGATTTCGCTGATGAAGGTGGATTGTAAAATTTGTTAGATTTAGGTAGTAGCTGTCTACCAATCGTTGTACAAAAATGTGCGTCATTATAAAATGGCTAATTTTTATAATCGAACGCGGGTTTCAGTTTATGGATATCAATCAGGGATTTCAGTTCCGACACCCATACATACAACTATCCAGATGAATTTAATTTGGTAGGTAGGATAGGAGGCAGTAAACAATAAAGGTTACGGGTTTTCATGGTCAGGGATATTGTTTGGAAATTTTGAAAGTTTTCACTTGTTAAGCCGGCCGTATGTTGGTTTCTGGGTAGGTGCTCAGCCGGGAATAGTGATTTTGGACCGACGCATGACAAATTGAATACTACACCATCTATATTGCTAATGTTTGTACAGAGCGAATGCAAAAAACAAATTCGTGACTTTACCGAAATGGAATCGAAAGACATCAAACTCAATCGGGCGTTAGCAGTCGCTTGTCGCCCAGCAATTGAAACGTTTTGCCCAGAAAAAATTGACGCCGAAGTAGAAAGTCTTGAAGTCATGCAATGCTTGTTGGATCATAAACAGGCACCACAAATGACACCAAAATGTGCGTCGTATGTGCGTCATTTTGAGCTTGTGTCGATGAAAGATTACAAATTTTCGCATTCATTTGCGGTAAGTATCAAGTTGGAGTTCAAAATAAATTTGAACTCGCTATGTCGTGCTGATATGTTTATTTTAAGACTACGTATTTTTAATATGCGTGTGTTTGTGTATTGTTTGTTAATTGTTGATTTTGCATGGTATAAAAATAATTTTTGTTGTTTTAGAAAGCGTGCCAAAACGACATTGTGAGGAACTGTCCTGGAGTTAATGACGCTTCAAATACCCAAAATATTGACGCACATACCAAAGTAATCACAAATATGAATGTTAGAGTTCGCATTTTTGTCTCGAATTCTGAAATGTGTGTAGCACCAATCACCATTTGGTGATAGGTTTTGTAACTTTCGATGCCGTGCCTGCCGAGGCTGAAGATTCAGCACATTTTTCGCATATTATGTTTTGCTCTAATTCTGTACCGATTTTGAGTTCAACAGTTGCAATAGTTATTGTTTGAAAACCTATTACTAGCTGATGATAGTTGCTATACACATTTGAGAATATGAGTCTTTATTATAAATCATGAATAATTGTACCTCGGTAGATTTATAACTTACGTGGGTGAATCTGAGAAATTGTTCCTGGATGAATGGTGAGTAGTGGTTGTGAGAGCGACTTGTGATTATTTACGTAGTTCAGCTTACTGGTTGGGTTATGCTTTCTTTTTCAGAAATACGCTTTTTTGTTGTAAAATGAAAGTCGCAGAATCATAGATTTTGGCAATTATGTGTTGGTTTGATTACTATTTTCTATTCTTTAGGGCAGCATAATTCGGTGTTTGAGCCAAACATTGTTCGAACACGAACTTCTAGCATCTGATTCTGACGATGGCTCTTTGAAAAAAGGAGCAGTTGATATGAGAAGGCCGAAAGATAAAAACGCACCACCTCCGCCGTTATCCAAAGATTGCCGCAAACACTTGCGCGTCGAGTATTTGATGGTCGCGTCTGATCCAATGATCGATCCACAAGTCAATAAGCGATGCAAAACTGAATTAAAAAAGTTTTGTTCAGGTAAGGCGTTGTAAGTGGCAGAGCACAACGCCAACATTTCAGACATCTAAGGGTGGAGTTCGGGGAAGCAAGATCTTTGATTATTTTTATTTTCGAACATGACACTCGAAGCAAGTTTTTTTGTTCTGCAAATTTTCATAGAGGGAGCCTCACGCTTTTGAATAAGAATGTCGGGTGGAGGGATATTGCTCGTGGAGGTTACTATGTATCACGCGAGCGTTGGAAGTGGCGTTTGTAAAGTCAAGGGAGAATATGGAGTGTTCTTTATGGAATTGTTTGGCTGTATATTAGCGCAGTTACTTTTATTAAATATTTTGAACACCTAGTCACGGTTACAAATATGTGATGATTTATAAACTAAATTTCTGGGTCTTGCATTCAGGCACGAGAATGAACCTGTTGATTTGCAATTTAGATGCTATAAAAATTGAATTTATGAAAATTTTATACCCATGATTTTCTGTGAACTGTTTAGACCAAGTATATTTTAACTTGCGTAGGGTTGGCAGAAAAAATAAATTCGGATAATTTCTTCGTAAATAAGACGTTGCGACAAAAATGACATTACGTGACTGGTTATTTTTAGGACCTGAATATAAAGAGAAACCGATCGAATGCCTTCGTGAGCACAAGACCCAGCTTGGACACGAGTGTTTACAATTCATTTTTAAACGCGAAGAAGTTGAATTTGCCGATAACAGATTCGATTATTCATTGATGAAGGCGTGTCGTAATGTGATTACGGAGTTGTGTTCCGAAGAGTCTAAGGTGAGACTGGATTTTACTGTTGTTGTTGTTGTTGTTGCTGTTTTTGGATTATATATGCCAGAGTCAATCGCTGTGTCTGGGACACGAAGAAGATAGATAGACTGAGGAAGAAAGATAACAAATAGTGTGTAGATCTAAGATCACGAAGGTCTTATACACTGCCGTATCATATTTCACCTGCAGTTACTATCGAGTAGTAATGAAATTGAAGTATTTGTGTTAATTATGCGATTAAACAAATGAATTTTCTAATATCTAATTGCGAAGCTGTTGCTGGCTTGAACCTTACAGCAACCAGTTTAAACTATTAGTGATACTGTTTGGTAGTGCGTTAATTTCCAAACGCTT